>JAZHRO010000063.1:53255000-53387500 GCA_037157565.1 Thalassia testudinum
GGCGAAGACTTTATAGACATTTGTGAGATATACTGACTTATTTGCAACCTTCTTTTTTTTTTGAAACACGTGTCAGTATATCTCTTACAACTTTATTTGGAGGAGCACACTTTTCTTTTTGGTGGGAGAGCTTCTTTTTGGTAGAAAGAGTTTCTCCTAAACACAAGACTAAGACCTAGGATAAAAAGTCTACCTGCACGCACAGGTAAGGACTCCACCTTCCCTAATGAACACTAGGGTTGGATCTTATGTTCACTTGGTCTTTCCTGATATGTGTAGTGTGAACCAAGTTTACTTAAGCTCTCAAGTAAAAGCAAACCATCGGATCCTGTACTGGTGTCTCAGGTAGAAGAATACGTCCTTAGTTAGGAGAGATTCCAATTTATTTTGTCAATGCTCAAGTGAATTAAGCTGAGCCTGAGCGAATCAGGCTTCTGTGGCCTGGAAAGTCTTCAAAACAGAGGCTGAATATCCATAAACACTTATTGTATTTTTGTTTCAGCTTTTAGATTATTACTAAACACCATTTATATATATATATATTTTTTTTCCTTTTTCTTTTTCTTGCATATTTATAAATAGGTGGAAGCTGCATGATACCATAAAATACCCAGATCCTATGGATGCCTATCCACCCCCTATGCCAAACAATGCTATGTCCTCATATGCATGCAGGGAAAGGTAGAGAAAGGACGAAAGATCAAGTAACGAGAGCTGAGGTGTAGGGTATACAGCAGGGTGGTAGGGTGGGTGGATGGTGGGTGGTGAAGTGATCGTGATAGTGGCGTGAAAAGTGATGACGGATGGTGAAAGGTCTGGCATTTCATGGGACGAGAGTATCCCAGGTGGATCGGAGAACAAGTCAGGAAGAAGTTGGCCCTCAGATTGGCCAAGAAGAGGGGCTTCTTGGATAGATGGATCCAAAAAGGAATGGCCCCAGTGAGAAGTATATGAGCTCAAGGTCCCAGTGTGGAGTTGCAAATCTGCTTGATTTGGCAGGAACGAAAGGGCAATCCGGTCTTCCAGAGTGTGGACCGACGGTGAGTAGCCCGGAGATGACTCAGACCACGAGGTATGGGAAGCGGAGAAAACCTTGTCAGAAGTCTGGCCAGGAGAAGGTACGGGACAAGGGAGGGATGGGGGAACGTCACAGGATGTGTTGATCAGGCAGTCGTCAGGTAATCCGCAGCAGTCTGAATAAGTCCCAATTAGTCCGATACATGCGCTGACGGTCATGTCCTCGTCAGACGTGTCATCCTCGATGCAATCGCAATCAAAGTTCTTGGCTGCCTTGAAGATGTTAAGCTTGAGCTTTTCAGATCCAATGGCAATCTCAATGCAACCTGGCTCGCAGTCGATAAGGGCACAGGCTGTGGCCAAGAAAGGTCAACCAAGGATGATCGGACAATCAGAAAGTGAGTTAGGAACTTCCATATCTAAAATAAGAAAGTCAACAGGAAAACAGAGACTGTTGACCCTGACCACCACGTCTTCCACCACACCCTTTGGGATTTTGACAGAACGATCTGCCAATTGTAACGTAACAGGGGTGGGTTTCAGATTTCCCAAGGAAAATTTTTTGAGCATGATGGTCGGTATAAGATTTATGGAAGATCCTAGATCAAGCAGGGCACGACTAAAATTGCAGCCTTGGATGCTATAGGAGATAAGCGGTGTGCCTGGATCTTTCTGCTTCGGTGGTAGGTTTGACAGTATGGCACAACTCGCATGAGGCGAGAGAACCACCAGATTCTTAGTTTTCTTTGACTGTCCCCTGGGTGTTGTGTAGTCTTTGAAAAATCGGGTGACAGTAGGTATGTGATCGATAGCCTCGAGTAGGGGTACCATGATTTCTACATCCCTGAACAAATTACGTAGGTTATCAAAGGCCTACGTATCTTTCTTTTTGCCTTTTGGCTCCTTCAGTAGAGCCTCAGGGAATGGGACTGATTCTGGCAACAATTTGGGTGTATCGTCCTCTCACGAATGTGGTGCGCATCCCGAATGAGAGGGCGATGAAGAAGAAGACGGGCCAGGATCAGGTCGAGGCGGATCGACGGTCTGCTTACCGCTCCTTGTAGTGATAGCATTGGATGATGCGGGTCTAGTGGGATCATACGGCGGAGGAGGGTTCGCAATAGGGACATAAGAGTGCGGTGCTGTAACGGGATTAACCTGAAATCCTGGTGGAATGCTCTGAGCTTGTAGAATTTGATGAACCTACCCCTGAGAAGGTCATACCTGTGGTTGAGGACCACAGGGTACAAAATTTTGCGGGTTTGGAATAGGTTGGGCGGGAAGAGTGCCCTGAGATCGAGTCGTCATGCGTAGCTGACTGATCTCAGCATTCTGCTGCGCCAGTTGGTGCTGAAGAGAGGTCATGTTCTCTTCATGGTGCTTTGACATATCCGTCATCATTTGCATCAATTTGTCAAGAGGACTTGATGCGTGTTCTGTTTGCGGTACGTAAGGGCCTGATGGCGGATTCACCATAGGATTAGACTGGGCCCTTGGGATGACGGGTGCGGATGGTCGCATTGGTCCACCCATAGGGTTTTGGCGTTGCGGGTTGTTGGACCATGCGAAGTTTGGATTGTTACGCCACCCTGGGTTATAAGTGGCAGAGAACGGGTTGTTCCCCAGGGCGCAAGTGTCTTCTATGCCAGAAGACGGGTCCACATGCAAGTATGCGTCCGAGCACACGGAGGCTTGGTCCTCTGTGTTGAAATACTGGCTCGCAAAAGCCAGTTCCACATGACTTACCAAGTCGCTTGGCGCGACACTCGGTAAGGAAGGTCTTACGGGATTTCTCGAGATAAGCCTGGTGTTGGAAGAATTTGGATTGTGACGAAGTGGTGAAGAGGTGGTGTTTGCCAGAGATCGGGCGGGGTTGGCCAGAAGCTCGTCCAGCTTCTTGTGCACGATGGAGACTTCATCCAATTTTTGTGCAATAAGGCTTAGATCAGTGGATGAATGGGAGGGTCCCGTGTCAACTTCGTGGACATTTCGGGGCTGGCTGGTATGATTAAAGGCGACAATGGAAGCATTGTTCATCGATTTTTCACCCATATTTTCAAACAGTTCAAATGCTCCATTCTCGTCTTTATTCATAAAGTTCCCTTCGCAGGAAGTGTCTGCAATCTGCTTCAAAGTCTCATTTAGCCCGTAGTAGAAGATCTGGGCTATATGCCACTTAGGCAGACCGTGGTGCGGACACTTCCTGAGGAGGTCGTTATACCTCTCCCATGCCTCATGAAATTTTTCGCCGTTTTGTTGCGTAAAAGAGGTGATAGCACAGCGAAGCGCATTGGTTTGCCCGATTGGGAAGAACTTCTTGAGAAATGCTGTTCGCATCTCTTCCCAAGAGTGGATGGTTCTCCCAAGGGTGCGTAACCATTACGACGCTTTGTCCTGCAATTGAAACGGGAACATCTTCATGAGGACTATAGGTAACCCGACATTTCTTGGTTTAACAGTTTCAGCCAGTTGGGTTAGGTCTTCCAAGTGGAGAAAAGGATCTTCACTTGCAAGACCATGGAAGTGAAAATTTATTAGGCCAATTATGTTCGATTTCAGTTCAAAGTCGTCCCCGCCCATGGGGACCCGAATTTGTCCTATGGTCTCTGTAGCAGCAGGATTCTGATAAGAGCTAAGAGACCTAAGCTCCTCCCGTTCGGGAGGGTTCTGCATTTCCTCCAATGTTTCCCGAATGGCTTCGATTTGCTCATTATACATTTCCATTTGGGCTTGGAGGTAGGTTATGGGATCTAAGGCTCCACCACCTGGTGGGTTTTGAGGGCGGTTTCCTCCCTCGGGATTTGGGGGTGGGCATGTAGCCATGTTTGTGGAGGAGGATGATTCGGCTTCTTTTCTAGATTTATCAGGCAATTCGATCACTTCAGGGTTTTGTGACTTCCTCCCAAACATGCACTACCGCTGGAAGAATTGGGGAGATGAGGAGGGAAAAGATATGAGAGAAATGATGCCGCAAAGGTACACTTGATGACAAATCAGTACAATCAAATTCCTAACCTCTACAGTGTGCCCTTAGACCTAAAGATCTAATTTACCTACTATCACGAACTACGGAACCGAATGCGAGCACCGCGGAACCATCGGGCCAGATTGAAAGGTCGTTTGCCCTAGTCTTAGACACCTGATAGCACGCGGGAACTCTCACCAGCACGTAGCCGCTACACGCAGGTAGTTAGACCTCCAATCCTTAAGAAGGGTCAAGTTACTACCAGTTTTTATTAGAGGCTTAGGATCAAGTGCTTTTGGAATGTGAAGGGCGTTTTTTATGGGTAATGCCCAAGTGATTGATTTTCAGAGTGTGTAAAACAAGCATGCAACGGGGAAATCTCCTTGAATTGAAGTTTTTATTGGTGAATGGTTTTTAGAGTTCAGCCTTAAGTAGTATGAATTTTAGGATTTTACTGAATTACCAATTCAACCAATCTCCGAGTTTTTGAGAGAATACAGGTTTTCTTCAAGGCCCAACAAACCCTTCTTCAATATCAGTTGGTTAATGCATGCTAAAATGCAATGGGTTACCCTAAATGGAGATTTCTATGTGTGGATGCACGAATCAGTTTTAGATTAGTGTGAAAGGGAGCCAAAGCACTTCAATTCAAGTGCTCCCAATCACCAGAAATATTTCCACACACAAGGCTCAACCAGAAGGAAATCAAATTGTTGGGGGTTAAGGTATTTGGGATCGAATCTTAGGCAAGTTGAAAAGTCGTGGTGGGTTTGGAATTAACTCAATTCCAAGTCTCCCCACCAAAAAGGTGATCCCGAATTGTAGATAAGTGAGGCAAAAGAGGGGTGCAATCAATCTTGTTGTCTTTGCCTCAAAGAATACTTCACACAGCAAAAAATTCAAGAATCAAGATTCTTGGATTTTCGCTATGCGAAGTAAGGCGGGAAATCCCGGGGTGGTGGGAGTGAAGATAATCAATCAAACAAGTGAATTTTAATCCACTTGCCCTAAGAGATCCCAAGAAGTTTTTCTAGTTTTTAGTTTTTAATTTTTTTTTATTAAGGTGACAAGTTAACCCTAGTTGCTAAGAAAAGAAGACCTACTTGTTCGGCAACGTGTGCGAAGCTCCAATGTGGTGTCGGCGTCTTCACACTCTCGTTCCCGCCTTGGATCTGCTTACATCTTCGACTTCGTCTGCCTGCCTTCTCCTTGCACCAGGTTCACTTGCACACCGAAAACAGAGATACCTGTGAAGAGAGAAGAGAAAAATTGAAAGTAATTGAATAGAAACTTACTTGAAGGCGCACTTCCCCAGCAATGGCACCAGAAAAGGTGTGGTGTCGGACCTGAATAGGTTGTTAATATGATGATTTTATCGTTGAAGTGTGTATAATGGTTAACCTAAATCGGACCTAACCATCTCTTTACAAAATTTTTAACTTGGCCTACTTGATTTTATCTTGTCACTTTTACGCCCAAGGTCGAACTCAGGGAAGTGGGGTTACAAGTTAAGTTTCTACGCCTTTCCTATAACGAGTCTCTTCCATTCGTTTATTGTGTTCTTGGTGTTTTTCTCATTTAGATTTTTTTCTGGTAATCTTTGTCCTTGAGGCACACCCTCAAAATTGAGTTCTTGGCTTTGAGCCAAAACAGGGTTCCAAAACAGGTCTTGCTATTTGCAAGATGGAGTACCTGCAAGTTGAAGATTATCTTTTCTCTTTTTTATATATATTTTTTTGTCTCTTTACTATCAGGAAAGTGAAACAGAAATAAAGTAAATATAGTATATATATAGGTATATATTATGTATATAAAGGGGTGGGGGTGGAGGCGGAGATGGAGTGTAGCACGGTGTTGAGTTGGTCGTTGTCTAGAGAGACACAACCAACAGGATTAGGTGCCACGTGCAGTGTGGGATGGATGGTGGAAGATATATGTAACCACGCTTTTTGTACGCGTGTATCGAGGGATATCAGCAACTGGTGCAGATATTCCCGCGATATAGCGTATGGCAAATAATGTGAAAATATATATATATATATATATATATGTATATATGTAAATATATCTATATGTATATATGTATGTAGCTATATGTATAGATAGATATATGTATAGATGTATATATATATATATGTATGTATGTATGTATATAATACTATATTGATGTCTATATATTTATATGTATATATATATAATAATATATGTATATATAGGTATATGTAGCTAGATATGTATATATATGTATATATGTATATATAGTTATATGGATATATATGTATATAAGTATGTATATATATATATATATATGTATAAGTATATGGATATATATATGTATATATATATATATAAGTATATAGATGTATATGTATATATATATATATAGATGTGTATGTATATGGACTAATACATATTTATATAAGTACTAATACATGTGTGTATATATATATATATAAATATATATATATATGTATATGTATATATGTAAGTATATATGTATATATAAGTATATAGATATATGTATATATATATATTTATACTAATACTTAGTTATATAAATACTAATATATATATATATATATATATATATATATATATATATATATATATAGATGTAAGTATGTATATTTATATAAGTATATGTATATATGTAAATATATATATATGTGTGTGTGTGTATATATATATATATATATATAGATATATATGTATGTATGCATGTATGTATGTATGTATACTAATACATAAGTATATAGATACTACTATATGTATAAATATAAGTATATATATATAAATATATATATATATGTGTATATATGTATGTATGTATATGTATATAAATATATCAATATATATATGTATATGTATATATATATATATGTATATAATAGTGTATAGGTGTGTGTGGGTGTGTGGAAGTGTGAGTGTATGTGTGTGTGAACGTTGGTGTAGGGAGTGCTGTGAGTGTTGTGAGAGAGAGTGAGAGAGCGGGAGAGAGAGGAGCCGCACTACTGGAGGCGAGGAGTTAGGTCGTCTGCAGCTTCAACGCGCTGTCTGGAGGTTCAAGTTCGCGTGCAGGCGCGCATCCATGCAGACTAGCGCGGGCTGGAGGGCGAGGGGGCGGAGAGAAGACGCAGTGCACCATGCTACGCGAAGGCTGGCGCGGGCGCTTGTAGGTGTGGGCGAAGGCAGGCGCACGTGGGCGAGTGTGGGCAACGTGGGTGGAGACGCACGAGGGCCGGTTGTGGCGCACCAGGTGACTGGTAAAGTGAGAAGCCTTCCGGTCACACCACTGTAGCCATAGTGTCACGTAGACTCGCATGAACATTGGCTACAGTGGTCGTCCGCGCCGCGCAACTGGGAGCTGTAGGTGGTGTGAGTGCGGACGGCGCGGTGCGCACGGAGGAGTGGCTCCGGCTGCTGGCTTGCGGGCGTGACCTCACGACAGAGAGCGTGGAGGGGGGTTGGATTGCGAGCGAAGGGGCGTGGCAGGGCACGCGGAGGTCTGCGGGTCCTGCTGGGATGCTTGCCCGCCGCTGCAGAGGCACGCAGATGCCGGTTGCGGGAGGAAGCGAGTGCGACAGGGTGGAGAAAGCGGGAGGCAGAGAGGCCTGCAGGCGCGTGTGGAAGGCTGGGGTTGCTGTTGCTGCTGCCTTGCCGCTGTTGCTGTTGCCGAGCTTCGAGCTTCAGACCTTGAAGCTTGTGGCCATGGCTGAAGGTGCTGGAATGGAAAAAGAAACCAGAAATGAGCCACCACGCCCACCAGCTCTTTGAAGAGCTAGGTGGTGGTGGTCTCACTGTGGTGGTGTGCACCACAGTGAGGGCTCCTACCTGTCGGGTGTCTCTGAGGAGGGCCGGCATATGGAGGGGAATGGAGGAGAGGACGGTGGCCTGGAGAAGAAGCTGCAGGTGGTTTTTTTCTTGGCTGGGACCAGGCTGCTTGAAGAAGAAGTCGTGGCCTTTTATAGAGGAAGAAGCCATGCACGGCCATGCCCTGGCTGTGCATGGCTCATGCATGGCCTTGGCAGGGAGAGGCAGCCGTAGGGAAGGGCAACTGCAGGGAATGGCGCACGCGGAAGAAAGGTGCAGCCACTGGAAGAGATTTCCAAATCTAATGGAAATAAAAATAAAGATGGGAATATTGCGAAGTAGCACTTGAAGAAAATGCGAATTGCGAGGCCATTTATTTCATTCTCCTCCCTTCTTAATTAAATGCATGCATGTATTTTTACAATGCAACTATGGAGACCTAATATGCATTGGTAATTCTAGGAAATAGCACAAGATGGCACAATTGCAGGCGTATTTTTGCGGTGCAATCACTGTGCTAACATCTTGTGCTTTGCTTGGCCTGCTGGGGCTATGGCCACAAGTGTGACTCCCGCTTGGTAGTCCATGGCAAACATGGGGGTAGGATGCGCACTGATTGCTGGGCAAAAAAGGGAGAGGCGCAGCCGCCTCTTCCACCTCCCCTACAGGCTTTTGGGGGGCACACCCTGGATGTGGAGATACCTCTGAGTGAGGACATTAAGGTGGCGGAACTGGTTTTGCAAGGGGCTTTGATCGAGGAAGTGATGATGGGCACTTTATCTTTAGAGAAAGCTTGATGTAAACATGTTTACATTACATAAAATGTCTATTTATGTATGTTCTTAAGCATAGAATTGTATTACATACTATAAATATTGCATAACATGCATCATCCAGCATTTAGAATTGTCTGAATAAAATGAAGGTTAATTGTCTCTTTTTATGGTTAGGGACAGGGTGACTGTTTATCGGGGCCTCGGATCGAAGATCCAATCATACTGACCTGATCACGGCAACGATTGGAGTTCAACGACTCCAAGATCGCCTTAATCGGATATCTGTAGCATCAGATAGAGATTGAGGAACCCTAGAAGATCAAGGGCCAAGATGGTGTTAATTCGCACTTCATATGACAAATCTGATGGCACAGATGGATTTGGATCGATGATCGCAGCCTAATGATGCAAAAATCGGTCCAATCCGACATCCGTGGCACCATCTACAACTAATAGAAGATGGATGGTCTGGATGATGCCACGCGGCACCATCCAGACCCTCCAAATCACTCGTTGCCCTACCTTCTCATCCAACGGCTGAGAGTTGATCAAGTTACCTCCCTCAAGCCACATTTCATATGAGAGGAATTCCACATCTAATTGCAACCGTGAAATCAAGATCCAACGGTCATCATTAAATAGCACGTGAACGCTCTTCTTACGTTATCCACATGCGTAGCGCAGTGGATAAGACCTTGCGCACGTGAGGATGCGGGGTCGAAACCCACTGTGCCTTCAAATTAACGCGTGCGGGTGCGGGCGAAATTCCACCCTTGGATTTTGATCATGCGGCAACGGGTGCGTCACGTGGCGTGACGGATGAGATGCATTGCCACAGGTGTGTGCAGCAGCTGAATTCGAAGCGGCGCAGATGCAATATAGGTCGTCTGATCGTGCGATCAGACGACTGATATGAGATGAACGTGATGCGGTGAGGCAACCGAAGATGAGGAGGCAGGGTGTGCATATCTTTAGCCCATGTTCAAGCCTTTAGTGACGGATTTATCCGTCACTAAAGGTCCTGAATTAATGTTTTTCAAAATGTAATGACCAAAATGCCCCCATTCCTTGCAACTATAAAAGGAGACCCCCTCCATACGAAATTATCATCCCTTCCTTCTCTTCTCTACCTCTCCAAAGCTCAAGAGAAGCTTGTCCCACACCCGGGATGCTCCTCGAGAGATAAAGTCAAATTTTCTCTCTCATTTCGGAAGCAAATCTCGTGACGATGACAACGTGCTGCCCCATTCTCGTTCCTTCTGCCTCGGCCTCCTTCCCGCTCCGTCATCCTTCGTTCAGGTGGCGTCTCGTCCAACTCGTCCTCCAAGCAATCGTTGAGGAGGATAACTTCTCTCTCCCATTCTTCTCTACAGCTTTCTAGAGTAGAATTTTCCTGCTTTCTAGTGTAGCTGATTTCTTACTTTCTAGTGTAATTTTTCTCTGGTTTTATTGTATGATCATTTTGAAATATTAAGTGCATGTTTTCTCTCTCTCTCTCATTTACTCTGATTGTTAATATTGCTTCATTGTAATTACGTCGCTCCAGTTTTCAACAAAAACTCTAAAAAAATATAATTGTGAATATAGATCGACGGAGCCTCCCTGAGTTCAACCCGAGATTTCTATTCTGGTATAAATTTTATTTGTTGAACACTAGTTCGCTTTCAAACTACAACAATAGGGTTTTTTTTCTCAAAACCAAATACGTTAGTGTAGCAACTCGTAGCTTCAACATTTTGGCGCCGTTGTTGGGGAGGCGACGCTCTTTGATTTTTTTTTTCTTTTCACATTTTACAACTTACGAATCATTTACCTCACTTCTCTCCTTTCTTATTGTGATTGAAGGTACTTTTTTGAGACGAGCAAAAGCGGTAGATTGGAGCAAAGTGCTGTTGAAGGTTCTGTAAGTTATCCCCCACCTCCCACCCATTAGTTTTCATTTCACCACATAATAACACAAACATCAATCAACCTAGGTGTTCTTATAAACTCTAAGGTTAGTTTTGTTTGTTTGTTTGTTTGACACCCACACCTGCCTCAACCTTCACATTTAAAAAGAAAAATAAAAAAAATCTCACAGAGGTACACAACCTCATCTGATTTTCAAACTCAACCGGTAAACCGATCTTTGGAGCCGGTACACACATCCAAACACATAATTGAGTAGAAATCAGATTAGGTAATCATTTGTGTGCCTAATTAAGTGGTGCAACAGGCCAATTGTTTGAGTTGATTGGGCCACATGACTTCAATTAAAATCAAGTCATCAAGTAGTTGTCGCATAGGTTCAACTCTTAGGGATTTACCAGGCACTCCACATTTTTTTTAAGCTTCAAAGGAAAACAACTTCACCTGTGCTTTCAAAACCTGGTGTGCCAACAAAACTTGTTTGAAAATACCTAAAGTTGAATCCTAAAAGCTACTAAGCAATATTTAAACCCTAAAATTCACCGCATAAAAAATAATCTTGCTTGAAAACCACTGGTTGTGCACGCACACACACATCAATTAATCATTAAGGGACAACCTAGATAAAGGGCCCATCACATTCCAAAGCACATTCAAACCTAGCCCTAAATAAAACAGAGTAGACATTGGCCTTAAGGATTCCACTCACTCTTTGGAGCCCAGAACGAGATTATTTTCGATTAGTCTGTTTCTACCGTTTAATCTGATGTCTAGCTAGGGGAGCAGAATCAAACGATCGTGGCTGGGACGTACACTAGGAACTGGAGGTGCAAGCCAAAGGAAGAACCTTCTCCCCAGTCCCTCCTTCTAACTGGTTGGATTGAACAGATAGAAGTAGATCAAATCATTTCTTTATCTCAAGATGAGTTCGAGGAGTCTGTAGGCCTTTAGGCTAGCCCACTTAAAGACTGGTTTGATTGCTTGTATTGTAGGGCACCTTTCTTCCTCCCATCTCTCATGAATCCTTCCACATATTATACGCATTCCCTCTCTTTCCCTCCTGTTTTGAATTATCCTCAACATGACGATTATCCCGACTCGTACTGTAATCAACCATCAGTTAGTTAGGATAACTTGGATTGGGGATGCAGTTCCAGACCTCTGTGTTTAGGGTCTAACCCTGAACACTATGATTGTGATTTCTATCCTTCTCAGAGCCACATCGATTATAGATCGTCAACCTTTCATGGACAACCTAATACGATCTACAAGAAGGATACATTGATCCTTACCCATCCTCTGATTACACTGACTTTAGGTCATCACTACCTTTTGAACAATCCGAAATGACCTATTATCAGGAAGGGTATAACGAATCTCAATTCGTTAACTCCTCTACACTGAACCCAAACCCACCCAACCTTGAACCAACTCATTTGGTTCAGGGTAACCAGGTTCAAAATAAGGTTTTGGCTAACTTGAGGAATACCATTCAATCTTTAGAAGTTCAGCCAATATCTTCCATTGAAAGATTGGAGCCCCTGATTGAAATGATTGATGATTTGAACAAGTATTTATTAGATTGGCTCTAGGATGTTAAGGATAAGAACTCGGGTGAGTTTCTACTTGGAAAGTTAGAGAAATTGAGGATGAGATTTGTTGTTGCTTTAGTTCAATTGTGGGATGATTCCTAGGATGAACTCCCTTCAGGAGAGCCAATGTCAGAACCCGCTCAGGCACCTGTTGGGGGGACACGTGTTACGAGGTTGATCAAATTGAATTAGAGCAATCAATTAAGGATGATCTGATTTCTTCACCTGAAATCCCTGAGCCGAGGTATGAGGAAACGTATGTCTCCATGGACCAAAAGGTGATGGATGATTTTGAGACATACATTAATATGAATTTTGATTTCTTTGATTCTGATGGTGAAGATTCAAGTCGCGAAGTCTCACGTGAGTTTACAGAACATGATTTTTGTGGGATGATTGGGCCTGAGGAATCTGATAGATCATTTGATAGCCCAATAATTGAGGAAACTGATCTTATTGGGGCTCACATCACAGATCCAGAATTGCATTTTCTGGAGGATTCAATCCAATGCCCTGATTGTCAGTTACACCCCATTGAGCTTATCGATGATTATGTTTTTGAGATAACTAGACCCAAGTCAATTCTGATTCAGCCACATCTTTTAGACTTGGGAATTTCAGACAAGGTGATTAATATGCAAGAGGTCTCGAAACTTGACATTTTGAATGAGGAGAACAGAAGCTGGGAAGTTCTGATTTGGGAAGCAAATTTTGGAGGAAATAGAAGACTAAGTCTAAGGGTTCCAATTATTCTAAAACCATCAAACCAGGACCCTTACGACATTTGTTCTGAGGATGTCCAACCCAAGACACATTCATTGATTATCCTTTGGAGCTTGAATTCTCTGTAACCCAACTTTTTGGTCTTGGGTTGCATCCTCATAAATCGCAGGCCCGACCCCGCTTGCATACTGATTTTAGGTTTTGGGTAATTTTTATCCATAACCTTGATATTCTCGATCATGGGGTATGGGTCTGCACCATAATCTAGTCCACATTTGTGGACATCTCCTGGCAGGTCAAAGGTTTCTTCTTTTTATTCTAATTTTGATCTGCACCTGTGAATTCTTTATTTCTATTCTTTGTATAGTGTGACTAGCTGAAGGCACTAAATTCAGCACATATACAGTTTTTTTTTATCTCTGAGCAGACTCTCCATTCACGTAATTCAGGTGCTTTGTCCTCTATTCCACTCTGTTTTATGTCTTTTTAATACAATGAGGACATTGCATTGGATAGGCATGGGGGGTGGATATTTATCTCTAAATTAATTCGTCAGCTCCGTAGATTCGTTTTATTTTCTTTTATTTATATATTAAAAAAATTATGGAATTAGGAAAGAGAACTTGGGTTTAAGAAAATTTTCAATCTTAGGAAATACTACATTATGATCTGAACACGAAGACCCTTTAGGTCTTTGGACTTAATCAACCTGTGTATCCATTAAAATGTGGATTTGTTTTTTGAGTCTTCGCCAACCTGAATTCTATTTTAATTTGAGTAAATAAGTTTGGGTGAAAAGTACATGACTTATCAACCCGCCCTCTGATTTTAGGGAACTTTAAGCCTAAAGCATTGACACACTATCTTGTCACTGACTCGTTAATCGATAGTTCTAACGGAAATTGGGTAGCTAATGAACTTTCTAGGGTGATATGGCTGGCATGTTATTGTGGGTAACATCCCATAGGTAGGTTGTCCAGAGCCCAGTCACTGGACCATTCTCTTTTTGCTGTCTTTAGGTAAATCTTAGACCAGGGAAGCCAAGTACTTAAAGAAAAAAAGAGAAAAAAAAGTCAAAAAGAAAAGAAAAAGAAAACAAAACAAAACAAAAGAAATAGGCCATACTTCGCCGCACGAGTATGGCTGGCAGGTTGTTGGTGGTAACAGCTCATCGACCGATTGTCCAGAACCCAGCTTAATAAATGCACTGAAAATTCCCAAAACACTTAGGAAGAAGCGGAGAAGTAGAATAAACTGGGGAGATATACACTGGATTCACCCTTGTGTTGACCCCATAAAAATAAAAGTAGGGAGAAAGCTACCGATTGTAAAGATACACCTTTAGGCAGAGTTCTCTTTTTAAGGTCACTTAGAGGCGTAGAAATTCGAAGTTCGTTTTTACTATTGATCAATGAGTTTATCACATTCACAATAAGATACCTAGAACTTAGGGTTTCCATCAAATCTTGGGTGAGTTGAACGGCCGTAGAAAGCCACTCTTAAACCCTAAACTCAAAAATAAAACAAAAAGAAGAAAAAGAGAAAAAGAAAATTTTCTTTGAATAAGGTGAGGGCTTGAGGCGGTCTACATTTTGGCAGATACCCGGGCATTGTTGTGTCTTTGAAAGTTCAGATCCTAAGTAAAAATTTTCTTAATATTGAAAAAAACTTATGCCCAAATAATCCAACCTAATTCTTTTATAAATAGCATGTATTTTTGCTAGGGACTAGCAAAAGATAAGCATGGGGGTGTGATGTAAACATGTTTACATTACATAAAATGTCTATTTATGCTTGTTCTTATGCATAGAATTGCATTACATACTATAAATATTGCATACCATGCATCATTTTGCATTTAGATTAGTCTGAATAAAATGGAGGTTAATTGTCTCTTTTTATGGTCAGGGACAGGGTGACTATTTATCGAGGCCTCAGATCGAAGATCCAACCGTATGGATTTGATTAAGGCGACGATTAGAGTTCAAGACTCCAAGATCGCCATAATCGGATATCTGTAGCATCTGATAGCGACTAAGGAACCCTAGAAGATCAAGGGCTAAGATGGTGTTAATCCACACTTCTGATGACAAATCCGATCGCACGGATGGATTCGGATCAATGATCGCAACCTAACGACGTGAAAATCGATCCAATCCAACATCCGTGGCACCATCTACAACTAATAGAAGATGGACGATCTAGATGATGCCATGTGGCACCATCTAGACCCTCCAAATCACTCGCTACCCTACCTTCTCATCCAACGGCTGAGAGTTGATGAAGTTACCTCCCTCAAGCCACATTTCATTTGAGAGGAATTCCACATCTAATCTCAACCGTGAAATCAAGATCCTACGGTAAGCATTAAATAGTACGTGAACGCTCTTATTGCGTTATCCATGCGTGTAGCACAGTGGATAAGACCCTGCGGGCGTAAGGACGCAGGGTCAAAACCCACTGTGCCTACAAATTAGAAATTAATGCGCACGGGTGTAGGTGAAATTCCACCCTTGGATTTTGATCATGCGGCAATGGGCACGCCACGTGGCATGACCCTTGGATTTTGATCATGCGGCAATGGGCATGCCACGTGGCATGACGGATGAGATGCGTGGCTGCAGGTGTGCGTAGTGGCTGAATTCGAAGAGATGCAGATGCAACATAGGCCATTCAGTTGTGTGATTAGACGGCTGATATGAGATGAATGTGGAGATGCGTTGAGGCAGCGGGAGATGAGGAGGCGGGGGTGCGCGTATCTTTAGTCCACGTTCAAGCCTTTAGTGACGGATTTATCCATCACTAAAGGTCCTGAATTAAAGTTTTTCAAAATGTAATGACCAAAATGCCCCCATTCCTTGCAACTATAAAAGGAGACCCCCTCCATACGAAATTCCCATCCCTTCCTTCTCTCCTCTACCTCTCCAAAGCTCAAGAGAAACTTGTCCCACACCCGGGATGCTCCTCGAGAGATAAAGTCAAATTTTCGCTCTCATTTTGGAAGCGGATCTCGTGACGATGACAACGTGCTGCTCCGTTCTCGTTCCTTCTGCCTCGACCTCCTTCTTCCCGCTCCGTCGTCCTTCGTTCAGGCGGCGTCTCGTCTGACTCATCCTCCAAGCAATCGTTGAGGAGGATAACTTCTCTCTCCCATTCTTCTCTATAGCTTTCTAGAGTAGAATTTTCCTGCTTTCTAGTGTATCTGATTTCTCACTTTCTAGTATAATTTTTCTTTGGTTTTATTGTATAAACATTTTGAAATATTGAGTGCATGTTTTCTCTCTCTCTCTCTCTCGTTTACTCTGATTGTTAATATTGCTTCATTGTAATTACGTCGCTTTGCTTTTCAACAAAAACTATAAAAAAATATAATTGTGAATATAGATCGACGGAGCCTCCCTGAGTTCGACTTGAGATTTCTATTCTGGTACAAATTTTATTTGTTGAACACTAGTTCTTCTCTTTCAAACTACAACAATAGGTTTTCTTTTTTCAAAACCAAATACGTTAGCATAGCAACTCGTAGCTTCAACAAAGCTCATCAACTGGTAAGCTCTCTTTCCCTCTTGACTGATGTTTAGATGATTGCGGTCCTCTCCCCCTCGCAGTTTGTGCTCTTTGGTTTGGGGGTGGTAGATGTCAAGCATCTGTGCTCTCAGTCAAGTAATCTGTGTGGGTTGACGGTGATGTGGTGTCTGGTCTCCCCTTTTGATGGCTCTTTGTCTGTGCGACCACCTCAAAGAGCTGCCCCTAGATCAGGCAATCTTGAAATCAAAGGTGTACCTTTGCACCTGAGGTCTATGGTGGTGGTGGAAGCTATGATTGCTGGGTTGCTTCTGTGGCAAAGGATGCTGAGATTGGCCTGATTGAAGGCGATGGTAGTGTTTTGAATGTGTGGGTCGATGTCTTTAGGGCTGGGTCTATTCCAGATAAGCTGATTCTCCAGTGTGGGGGAAGCTCATGGCTGTTGCTCTTGGACTTTCATGTGGCTAACAGGGATGTGGAATCACACCATAACCCTCCCTCTTATGTTGAGGCACTACAAGCCAAAGCAGGCTCAATATTGATGGATTGTGAAATTCAGGAGAAGAAGGCTGAGCCCAATCAAGATATGGAACTAGAAGATGGGATGGGGGGGTTGATGGCAGAGGAGGGGATGTTTGAAACTCTGGAGGCTGGGAGGGATGCACCTCTACTTTAAGGTGATTTGGCTATGGTAGCAAAAGAAGGTGAGGAGATGACATTGATGAATGAGGCTGTGGCTAAGGATTTGAAAGGTGGGACTCCAAGAGCCAATGCTCTTGTTGGACCTGATCTGGAAGAGATCCCTGTGAACTCCTTAGATCTGCAATGTAGTCCACCTGTGGTTGAGGGTTTGCAGTTGGATTCCACGACTCCTTCCATCTCTGGTCTAGGGAGACCTCCCTACAAGCTCAGGTTGAGAAGACGTAGTTCAACACAAAATGTTGATGAGTGCGCCATTGCAGTTGTGATGAAGGTTAGCAAAGCCTCTGCTGCGAAGAAGGGGGTTGATCAGATGGCCAAATGAGGATCCTTACTTGTAATGTGTGTGGGTTGCACGATCGAAGTTGAAGGGCTTCTTTGCTTAGGTATTTGAGAGAATGGGAGATTGATTGTGCCATCCTCCAAGAAACACATATTGATAGTGAGGCTGACAGGGCTTGGGTAGAGATGAAAGATGGAGGTATCAATGACATTGTGATGATCAACTCAAGTGGCAGATCTGGGGCTGTTGCTATCTGGTGGAAGAAGCATGTGTTGTAGTTGGAGGAGGCCTCTTTGGCTAGACATTTACTGACTTGCAGGTTCAAAAGAGACCAGGGAGGCAGTGAATTATTTACGACAGGTGTGTATGGTCCCTGTGACCCTAGCAGAAGACATGAGCTATGGGAGGACTGGACTTTGGTTGCGGATTTTGTGAATGGGGCTACCTGGCTTGTTGGAGGGGATTTCAATTGTGTGTTGGTGGGAAGTGATAGACCTAGTGGTGTGGCTGATAGTGCAACCACTGGCTTCTAATTAGTGGTTCAAGCTTTAGGTTTGAGTGAGTTGCCCTCCTCTGGCTTTGAATTCACTTGGAGGAATGGAAATGGTCTCATGTCCAAAATTGATACGTTCTTTGGCAATGCTGGGCTACTGGAACTCTTTCAGTTATCTTATGTCTGTGGCCTTGAACGACCCTTCTCTGATCACACCCCTTGGTCTGGGACAATGGGGAACAGGTGATGGCTAGATCTTATTTCAAATTCAAGAAGTCTTGGTTGAGGGAACTGGACTTCAGAGAGATGCTTGAAGGTTGGTGGAGGGCTCAGCAAGTTGAGGGCATGGCTACCATCAAGCTGGCTTCCAAACCGTCAGCTATGAAAATAATGTTAAAGGAATATGGTGATGTTGTTTCTGTCATGAGGCATCAGAGACGTAGAGAAGCCTTGATGAAGGTTTAGGAATTTGACTCTAGAGAAGCCAATGACCTGCTGTCTGAGCAGGATCTCCTTGACAGAAAAAGGTGGCAGGGGGTGGTGGCTAAAGAAGATCTGAAGCTGGAGATGGATTGGAGGGAACGTTCAAGACAACTGTGGCTAAAAGAGGGGGATGCAAACACTAAGTTCTTTCATTTGGCTGCCAGCTCTTGGAGAAGACTCAACTTGATTTCCTCAATTGTTAAAGATGGGCAGAGAACTACCTCCATCTCTGATATCAGAGCTGAGGCTATCAGATACTTCAAGGAATCCTCAAGATCTGCTAGAAGGGGCAGTTGGAAGATGGTAGCAAGTGACCTACCCAAAATCACTGAAGATCAGGGGTCCAGCCTGACTGCTACTATATCTGAGTCTGAAACCTTGAATGCCATCAAGGATCTCAACTGTGAAGGCTCACCTGGTCCTGATGGAATTCAAGTCTTCTTTTACAAAGAGATGTGGGATGTTGTGGGCACTGAGGTGATGGAGGTGATCAGAGAATTTGAGATTGGCTTTAAAAAAATCTATAGGTCCTTATTCCTTTTGCTAAAGACTCCGGGAGCTGAATCATTTCAGGAATTCAGACCCATAGCCCTTTCAAACTCTATTTACTTGGTGATTAGCAAGGTCTTGGCCAATAGGTTAAGACCTATTCTGCAAGAGCTGATCCACCCTGTTCAATCCGCCTTCCTTCTTGACAGATCTCTACAAGAGTCTTTTATCATGGCCTAGGAGATGGTTTGTGGGTGGCACAAGAGGAAGTGTAAAGCTTTTCTGTGGAAAGTTGATTTCCGCAAAGCTTATGATTCCATCTACTGGCCTTATCTTTGGGAAGTGTTTAAAAGAAGAGGTTTTCCCTCTACTTGGATTCAATGGGTAAAAAGGTGTATCACAACTGCCTCTTTCACTCCATTGATAAATGGGAAACCCTATGGTGCATGAATTCAGCCCCAATGTGGGATCAGACAAGGTTGTCCTCTGGTGCCTTTGGTTTTCAATTTGGCAGTGGACAACTTGGCCTGGTATGCTTGCAAACTTACTGAAGCAGGCCTTATTAGAGGCTATTCCTTATCTTGTAGGAGTGGTTTGGCCCTTATACTTCAATATGCAGATGATATGATTTTTTTTGTGGATCTATTGATGAAGCCCATGCTCTGTGTCATATGGTCAACATTTTTGGGGATATCTCAGGCCTTAGGCTGAACAGAGAGAAATCAAGTTTGGTCTATTTTGGCTTACCTGAGGCTGAGCAAGGTGACATTTCAGCAGTTTTGGGGACCCCTCGCATCAGCCTCCCTATCAAATATTTGGGTCTGCCACTGAGGTGCTCTAGAATGAAGAAACGAGATTGGAATTGTCTCTTTGATAAAATTTTAGTGAAAAGTTGGATGGGTGGCATAGCAGCTTCCTATCCAAGGGTGGGAGACTCATCTTTCTCAATTCAGTGATCACCTTAATCCTTGTTTTCTACCTTTCCATCTTTAAAGCTCCTAAATCTATATGGAAGCAGTTGGATGTATTGAGGAAGAGGTTCTTTTGGAGGGGGTCCAAACATGAGGGCAGATTTATGCATCCACTGAAGTGGGAGCAGATCTGCCGGCCAAAGGATAGGGGAGGGCTTGGGATTAAATCCCTGAAATAGTTCAATGATGCCTTATTGCTTAAGTGGGCAATTAAATTCTTGCAATGAGAGATGAAGCCTTGGATTGACTTGATCAGGGACAGCTATGGCTCTTCAAATAGTGTGCTCAATAGATTGCAGCCCAGCAGACCCTCACCATTTTGGAATTCAGTGATTAAAGCATTGACTGATAACATGCATCTGCTGCAGCCGGCTCTTGGTGATGGCAGGGCCTTCAGTTTTTGGAATGAAGGATGGTCCCGGCTGGGTGTTCTGAAGGAGATCTATCTAAGGGCTTTTGCAGCAGCCTTTGACAAAGAGGGGACAGTTAGTTGCTTCTGGTCTAGCAGTAGCTGCAACTGGATACTGAATGAAGAAGACTCCACCAGAAGGGGCACCCAACTGTGGGATGAAAGGAGGAATCTGATCTTAGATCTTGAAAGCTTTAGGCCAAGACATGGAGTGGAGGATAACTACATCTGGGATGGGCTTTACACTATACATTGTGGTTACAACAGAATCATGGGAAATGGCAGTGGGTGGAGCTATGACTTCATTGACAAGAAAATTTGGCTTTTGAAGATCCCCCTTAAAGTATAAATATTTGTTTGGCTGTGTAGGAGAGAGGGCTTGATAACAGGTGATCTGCGACACAGAAGGATGGGAGCTGCTCTTCATGAATGTCACTTATGTGGGATGCACACTGACAACATTAATCACATTTTCTCCTCTTGCCTGGTCATTGATGCTGTTCAGAGGAGGACTTGCCAGGAGCCGTTACCAACATGGGATTCCATTTGGCATGAGTTTGTCGAGAGAGAGAGGCCACATGTGTGCATGGTTGTCACTCTCTGGTCCGTGTGGAAGGCGAGAAATGCGAGGCCTTTTCAGGAGAGACCGGTATGTTGTGAACAAATTGTAAGAGAGTGCTGGTCCCTCATAGATACTTGGGGGTTTGGATTGTAATTCCTCTTACTTGATTATATAATATACCTTCCCGGATTGCTATTGTAGGATGATAGCTTTCCTTTTTATATTAAAAAGAAAACTTTAATTTTACCAATGCAGTACAACCACGGGTTTTTCCAAGGGCTAAACAAAGGTAAATGGTATTAATAAGATAACAAGTGGGTTGGATTTGACAGAAAAGGGTTTGTGTGTACTGTGAATTAAATGACTTCTCAAAACCCTAAAAACAGATCCACTTGATTAACCAATGTTTTGGTCACGATAAAATTCACTTAAACCTCTAAAAATCATATAAAAATATTCTCTAGGGTTTAGTACCTTCAATTTGGTCATTAGAACCCATCTTGACCAAGAATGGGGTCTCAGACAGATATTTGCCCTGAATTAGATTTTTTTCATAAATTTCCTAGTCAAAAGTGGTCAAACCCAAAATCTAACTTCACCATTGGATTTTTTAGGTCCAAATTAGGTTTGTACTAAATCCTGAACCCAAAATGAGTTTGCCTTGACCTAGTTTGCAAAAAGGTACAGTTTGATTACATTTCTACCCCTAACTTTCAAAAACCCTTGCTAACAGCCCCCTACCTTTCTCGTTGTCTTCACAAGTAGGTCCCTGCATCGTTATCGCGGAGGAAACCTACTCCGGAGACCTTCAACTTGGAAGTTCTCCTTGATTGCTTGGAGGATCTCTTCCAAAAATTGGAAGGAAGATCCTCTGAGAAATTCCCGTTAGTATGAGCCCATCTTTGAGGTCTGAATCCCTTCACATCTCTCATGCGAATGCATGAGAGATGTGGGTATCCTAACAGTTCCCATCTTCGGTGACCTTCCAAGCTTGGGAAGCTTGCTTCCCAAGCCATAACTGACCTCCAGAGCTCTATTTAAAGAAGCCCAGATTGCCTCGACTCCTCCACGCTTGATTTTGGCCGTGATTACCCTAATTCCTCTTTTCTCCTCACAGCCGTAGGCTCCTCGACGTCCGACGACCTTCCCTGCTCCTCCTCGTCATCCGATCACCATACCTGCGATGGATCCATCCTCCCTGACTTTGTCCGCGTCTCGCCGTACTAGCAGGCGCTACTCTCTCTTCATCCTTGTCGATCCCACCTCACCGGAGTCATCTTAGTCTCCGACGTCGGCCAGACCAGACCTGACACCTTCGCTCACCCCCTTCGTCCCTTAACGCCGTAGCTAAGTTTCGTGTCTCCTCTATCTACTTCCCCTCTCTTTATTTCCCAAAATCCGCCACTGACACCCGTTGCACCTTCATTTCCGACCAGCAACTCCGCTGAGACCATCCCACCTCCACAGGCCACCACAACCCTCGCCAACAAGACAATAACCTCTTGATTTCTAAATACCAATTTACTCCCTATGTTCGACCTCGGAAATCCTTTTGAGTAATAAAATTGTATTTGTTTTCAAAGCAATTTCAACTATACTGCAACACGACTATTTAAAACATTGATCTCGATTTCGATAAACATTTTGGCGCCGTTGGTGAGGGGCAACGGGCAATTTAGAATTCTTGATTACAATTTCTGATACAGATTCTAACTTGCTATATCTCTTTTGTTGTGGTTGTTTCAGGGGAGAAGATACATTGAAGAAAGTCAGCTGCACATCAAACACACTAGGGGCAGGTAAAATATGATTACTCTTTTAAGCCCCTCATTCTGAAAAGGTTAAAAAGGATACAATCAATTAGGGCTACTTGATTTACATTCTTAGATAATTCACCAAGTTGCCTGATTTGATTTCGACAACAAAACCTGATTTGTGCATCCACTTAAGGTAACTAGGGCTACCACATTCTTGTTTGAGTGCTAGATACCACATTTGGCAAACTAAATTGGACCAAAATTAGAGCCAATTAAGGATTTCAAATTAGGGTTTTAGAGACATACTTGCATAAACAATAATCAACTTTCCAAAATGATGTGTGCCTAAGCCTTTGTTGAATTGATCTATTCAAGAAAACCCTAAAAAAATCAGGCTCTTCTCACTTGAATCCTAAAAGATGGACCTAAAACTTCTCAAAGGACAAATAGGTGAAGTTGACCCACCTTGTTGGGTCAACCAATCTTGAAATTAGGTCACTTTTTGCACTCAATACATCTAAAGTTCAAGTGAAATCTTAAGCACCCTTGCTCTTTAATAAAACTGGTAGACTTAAGAGGTCAAGTCCCCATTCTGGTCTACCTGGAACATCAGTGACAAGAGAGGTCGGGTGGGGGAAACCCTGTAACCCGTGGGGGCGCTCTACCATGTAGGGGTCTTTGTGGGACTCTCCCTCTCTGGTTGCCCAGGTATTTCTCAGGTGGACGACTTTCTGACTAAGGGGTATCATCCTCCCCGAACCTCTATAGTCATCCAAATTTTTTGGGTGTCTTGATTGGGTCCATCACATTCTATCCTCATCTAGACCATCGGTGCATGTTCTGTATCAGACCATCCTTGAGGCCTCCTTTAGTCATTCACTCCCGCTGAGGTCAGGCCTTGATGTTTGTGTTTGTGCAGCAGCCCCATCACATAGACATCTCCTCTAATTCATTTGAACCTAATTCTCCTTCATCCATCATCATGGCACAACCCACAGAAGAAGAGAATAACCTTGAGAAGAAACTTCAGCACCTTAATGATTTATTCCAGGCCTTCGTGAATCCACCGCAGCGTCCTATGATGCAAGATCATTACAATCCCACTGTGGTGGCGATCGAACCTCGAGTCCAAATCCCGGCTAGAGGTCCTGATTCTGAACTCAAGCCCAACATGGTTCATGCTACTCCAAAGTTTCATGGGCTCAATTCCAAGGATCCTTTTTATCACATCAAATAGCTCAAGCATATGGCCCAGACCTTCGGGTTAGATGTCCAAAATTGGGACATTCTTCTCATGAAAATGTTCTCCTTCTTTCTCATGGACAAAGCAGCTCACTGGTATCAGACTCAAACGCGTCCAATCAACACATGGGTTGAACTACAATCAGAGTTTCTGAAAAAGTTCTTCCCAGTTGGTCGGATGAATGCTTTACGACACTAGATCACGCACTTCACACAGCAGCCTGGAGAACCACTTCACAAAGCATGGGATTGTTTCCTAGATCTCATGCGGAAGTGCCCCCACTACGGAGTTCCTAAATGGAAACAAGTCCAGTCTTTTTACTAGGGACTCCGTGAAGATATCTGTTTATTCGTCAATGCAACTTGTGGAGGAAATATCATGGGTCAACACGAAGACACTGTGTGGGAGATTCTCGAGAATATGTGTGAGAACTCCATCAATAATGACTCCATGGGCTTATTCGACTGGACGAATGTTCGCGCATCAACGAATCCAAGGGGAGCACATGAGACGCAGGGCTTGTCCTCATTTGTCGACTTGGAATTGATGGTCAGTCGTTTGGACAAGGTCTCTATCATTGAGAAGAAGGTGGATGAGCTAACTCGACATCTGTAGCGAGCCACCTCTGCGCAAAACCCGTTCGCATAGCCGCCCTCTGGGAAGGAAGCTGTGCATAACATCTATCATCGATCTTCTCAGGGGATGGACCCATATCCATCCCCGTTTGACTCTTGGGCCGGAGGAAACTCCGACCCTTCCTACTCTATTTGGGGGAACTCTGAACCCTCGTACTCTAACTTTTCTGAGGTTCCTCAGACCTATGAGGACCTCAACGCCATCCAAAATGACCCATTCACTAATACCTATAACCCTGGATGGCGGAATCATCCCAATTTCCTGTGGGCGGGAAACAATCAGAATTAGAGACCAGCATATCAACCCCGTCTGCAAGCTCCTCATCCATATCTGCCGCCTCAACCTAGGCCCAACCCCACCTATTAATCTGGGCCAAATCAGACAGATCAAGTGACTCTTATCCTTCAAACTCTGGTTGACATTCAAAAGATGAATGTGGCTGTGCAAAAATAGTATAAAGATGAGATCACAGAGGTTCGCAATCAACTCACCCAAATGGCAAATTCCCGCCAACCTGGCACACTCCCTTCGTAACCTCTCCCGAATCCGAATAACATGCTGAACCAGAGGTGCGTTATGAACCCAAATCTGGGCCAAGCTCACATGATTTATCAGGCCCCATCTGCCCCATCACCCGACGGGATGGAAGCTTTGACATCATACTCGGGATTTTAGCATCAGCCACCTATTTTACAAACACTAAACTAGAACCAGGCAGGACTGAATTCAGTAACAATGCGTAGTGGCAAAGCAACACAAGACCCACCTTACCCAAGTCACTTTCAGCCTGGTAGTAACCTAAACCCTAGGATAGTCATCCAGGATACCCCTGTCCCAAATCAAGAACTTGGACCTATTCTAGAGGAACCATCCAAGGTTCCATTTCCCGAGGCCTTGACCAAGGGAAAGAGGACAACCAAACCCGTGGCACCTGAGGAGGACCTGGTCAAGCTCTTTGAATAGGTCCATATAAACATCCCCTTGATGGATGTGATTCACCACGTACCAGCTTATGCACGATTTTTGAAAGACGTGTGTACACCTAAGCGTAAGCCGCAAACCAAAAGTGGGAGCCCAATTGTATTGTCAGAGCAAGCCAACTCTGTCATTTTGAGCAAACTCCCACCTAAGGAAAAAGACCCAGATACTCCCTTGATTTCCTATACAATTGGTGATATCCAATTTGATAGAGCTTTATTGGATCTAGGAGCCTCCATAAACATAATACCTACATCCCTACTTGACCATCGTGAGGAAACTGAGCTCAAACCCACAGAGGTGTCATTACAGTTGGTAGACCAATCTATTAAGTCACTTAAAGGAGTTCTTGATGATGTCATTGTTAGGGTTTGGGATTTCTATTTCCCAGTGGATTTCGTAGTTTTGGATATGGATGCTCCAGAAAATTTGAAAAACACACCAATCATACTAGGGAGACCCTTTTTGGCCACAGCTAGAGCCAACATAAATTGTGAGGAGGGCCAAATTGAACTAAAATTTGGGAACCAAACATTAAAGATTGACATCATTAAGGCCCAACAAGGGATTAATTGCGGAGTTATATAACAGATATGTGACATTGAAGATGTGGTTGATGATCAATATATTAAGGAAAACATGACTACTTTTGATCAACCACAAGAGGATCAAAACCCGCAATCATAGGAGTCCGAACTTAACCTAGACACACCCATAACTCCTTCCCTTCCTCCTGAAGCACCCGCTGCTGCTGATAACCCTATTTTGGAACTTAAGCCTCTTCCCGATCATCTAAAGTATGCCTTTTTGGATTCCAATCAGATGTTTCCTTTGATTATTAATTCCAGACTCACACCTGATCAGGAATCCTGTCTGATTTCTATTCTCCAGCAACATCGAAGAGCCATAGGATGGACTCTTAATGATTTGACTAGCTTCAGTCCCTCTTACTGCACACACCACATCTATACTGAAGAGGGCACATGACCTTGCCATGAAATGCAGAGACGTCTGAATCCTAATCTGCAGGAAGTCGTGAAAATGTAGATCATCAAGTGGTTAGATGCTGGGATCATCTACCCGATCCCCGACAACCAGTGGGTGAGTCCAATACAGGTTGTGTCTAAGAAGGTAGGACTCACCATGATCAAGACTGAAACCAGAGAAATCTTACCAACCCGTGTGGTGAATTCGTGGAGAGTTTGCATTGATTACAGAAGATTCAATACCTCCACAAAGAAGGATCATTTCCCACTACTGTTTATTGATTAGATCCTCGAGAAACTAGTGGGAAATAGATTCTTCTACTTTTTGGATGGGTACTCTGGTTATAACCAGGTGGTAATCCATTCTGAGGACCAAGAGAAGGCCACTTTCACCTGCCCCTTCAAGACGTACGCGTTCCAAAGGATGCCGTTCGGTCTCTGCAATGCACCCGCTACTTTTCAGCGGTGCATGCTTGCCATATTCTTTGATATGGTGGGTGATTATCTGGAAGTCTTCATGCATGACTTCTCAGTGTTTGGCAAATCATTTGATGATTGCGTCCTATACTTGGTCCAGATCCTTAGGCGGTGCATTGACGTGAATCTGGTTCTTTCCTGGGAAAAGAGCCACTTAGGGTGCCTGAAGGAATTATTCTGGGACATCTCATCTTAGAAAAAGGCATCCAAGTTGATCGAGCCAAGGTGAATCTGATTTCCAAACTCCTTATGCCTAGCTTGATCAAGGACATCAGATCTTTCCTGGGGCACATCGGCTTTTACTGTCGATTCATTCCTGATTTCTCAAAAATTGCGTGCCCCTTGATTACTCTACTATTTAAGGATGTTCCTTTTGAAATCTTCAAGGAATGCACTCAAGCATTTGAAATCCTACGTGATCGAGTTACCGAAGCCCCGATTCTACAATCCCCTGATTGGTCTCAACCCTTTGAGATCATGTGCGATGCTTCTGATTTCGCTGTAGGAGCAGTACTTAGGTAAAAAATTGATGGGAAACCCGTGGTCATCTACTACGTCAGTAAGACACTTGACGAGGCTCAGCGTAACTACACAGTTACTGAGAAAGAGCTGCTAGCCGTAGTATTTGCCCTGGAAAAATTTAGATCGTATCTTCTAGGTTCTCGTGTTATCATTTACTCTGATCACACAGTTGTGAGGAATCTCCTTGAGAAGAAGGACGCGAAACCTCAACTAATCCACTGGATCTTGCTGTTGCAAGAATTTGACCTGGAGATTCGCGACAAGGCAGGAAAATAGAAGGTGGTAGCTGATCATTTGTCCCGCCTTCCTTGTGATATTATCGACCCTTCCGAACCAATTACGGAACATTTTCCTGATGAGCACCTCCTGACTATTAGTACAGGGCTTCCACGGTTTGCTGATCTAGTAGACTACTTGGCATCACATCAGATTCTGTCCGATTGGCCAAAGGCCAAGAAGGACAAATTGCTTTCCGATGCCAAGTACTACTTTTGGGAAGACCCGTATCTTTTCCGCATCAGTGCTGATCAAATCATTCGATGATGTGTCCCGGAAGCGAAAATTCAGGGCATCTTATCCTTCTGCCATGACCAGGCATGCAGTGGACACTTCTCTGGTCATAAAACTGTAGCGAAAATCCTCCAGTACGGCTTCTATTGGCCCATGATTTTCAAAGATACATACAATCATTGTAAGGCATGCACTTGTTGTTAGACCTTAGGCAACATGAGCCACTATGATGTGATGCCCTTACAGACGATTCTCGTATGAGAAATCTTCGGCATCTGGGGAATTGATTTTATGGGACCCTTTCCTATTTTGTATGGCTTCGAGTACATTCTACTTGCTATTGACTACTTGTCCAAATGGATCGAAACCATTCCAACCCGAACCAATGTTCATAAGGTGGTTATCAAATTCATTTATCAGAACATCTTTTCTCGGTTCAAGATTCCACGTGCTATAATCTCTAATGGAGGGATGCATTTCATTAATGCTCAGTTCAGTTCACTGATGACCAAATATGGGGTGTCACATCGAATCTTTACTCCTTATCACCCCCAAACTAATGGTCT
Source organism: Thalassia testudinum (assembly GCA_037157565.1). NCBI lineage: Eukaryota > Viridiplantae > Streptophyta > Magnoliopsida > Alismatales > Hydrocharitaceae > Thalassia > Thalassia testudinum. The sequence goes on from JAZHRO010000063.1 coordinate 53,283,381, forward strand.
AGCTAAGCTATCAAATCAGGAGATTAAGAAAATCCTCCAGGTCACTGTTCGACCTGACAGGAAAGACTGGTCATCCCGACTTCTAGAAACTTTGTAGGCTTATAGGACCACCCGAAAAACCCAATTAGGTATGTCTCCCTTCAGATTAGTGTACAGGAAGGCATGCCACCTCCTTGTCGAATTGGACCACAAAGCCTACTGGGCTGTACGGAACTGCAATCTCGATCTTTCTAAGGCAGGAACCCATAGAAAGCTTCAAATGAGAGAGATCGATGAATTATGCCATGACGCGTATGAGAACTAGCAAATTTACAAAGAGCGGGTTAAAGCCTTTCATGACAAGCACATATCTAGAAAGTTCTTTTACCCTGGTCAAAAAGTCCTACTCTTTGATGCCAAACTCAAGCTATTCCCAGGAAAACATAGATCAAAATGGATTAGACCTTACCTTGTCTGACGAATCTTTGGAAATGGAGCTGTCAAAATCAATCAACTTAGCCACAATTCAGAACCTTTTGTCATGGACGGTCAGAGACTCAAACCATTCATTGAACTTACTGATACAAATTTGGTTGAGACATCTTTTACCCTCCATTCTCCCTGAGCTTATTGCACCCAGCCAATGGCGTTAAACTCAGCGCTTAATGGGAGGCAACCCACCATTTTCAAAAACCCAAAACCTTTCTTGACATCCTATGCTGAACTCATATTGCACTTTAGGGTTCATCCATTAGAACAGTCGACTCCACCTTTGGTACACGTACCCGAGCTTGAAATCGTTCGCAACAGTCATCCTGACTCATTTACCCACCCAAAACCTATTCTAATGAATGATTTAAGCTGAACTTGAACCCACCTAATTTACAATGAGGACATTGCAAATTGTAGGCATAGGGGGGTATGAAAGTGCAAAACGTCGTGAAAATCATCTCATAAGAAAATGTTTCATAAAAAATCACATATCCCAAAAATACCAAAAAAATGAAAAAATTCTTGAAAAAGAACAAAAAAATGAGAAGAGAGAAAATTTTGAGGGCATATCAATTTTGAGGAGAAAAAGGGGAGAAGTTAAAAATGCCAAAAAGGAGTACAAGTTGAAAAGAAAAGAAAAAGAGATAGTCATTAGTAAGAAATTATGGAATTAACTTAATTCTAGATCATATCAAGAAAAATGAAAGGCAAAAAGTGCTAATGAAACATAGAAGAGGTTAGTAGGAACACTGATTTTAGGCCTCTTGGGCTATATCATAGGCTTAAAAATTCAAGTATCCGCTAAGATTTGGATACTCCCCAAGAGGTTGGGGAAAATGTGAAGCTTAAGTATCAGGTCTAAGGCTTAGGGAGTATTCGGCCTCGTTAACTGACCTCTAGTTTATGGGACTCGGTAACCTAAGCACCCCAATCCACACATAGTCTGGTTCAATGTGCTTAAGTATCAAAATCATACAAATGCATTTAAGTTGTTCTAAAAAAGTCGCCTAGATTAGGAGCGGCTAATTAACACAAGTTGATTTGGACGAGTTCCCGGCACAGAGAGGCAGGAAATTTCCCTCGAAGATGCGCAATAACATATCTTCTCCTCGGTGATTGTCTCCTAGGATATCTACATATCCTACCAGGGGCATGTAAGCACCCTATGCTGGTTTAGATGCCATGGGCGGCATTATCTCGAAATGTTGATTGTTAGGGTCTGGATTTAGCTATAGAATGCCATGGGTGGGATTATCTCAAAATCTTGAAAGCCAGGGTTCTGGGGGTTGCCATGGGTGGTGCTATCTTGAAGCATCGATTGCCAGGGACCCATCGAGGATTGATGATGGGGACTAGGAATCCGATACAGATTGTGTTGTGAAGCCAATCCAAAGCTAGAAATAAAAAGAAAAGAGAGAGAAAATTGTCCAAAAATAAAGAAAATTCCTCTGTCTCTCTCTTACAAAAATGCACTGCAAATTGAACCAAGGCTAAAACATGTTACAAGCATGGGTGCTTTAACCGCGGAGTTCAACGAACCTTAGGATAGTTCCTGTGGGCCTTAAAAACCTTCGTGGTAGACTGAGGCTAGAGCTGGTCAGGTTCGGATCTTGGTTGGTACTTGAGTACCTTTAGGCCAACTATCGGCATTCTAACCTAATCTACAAAAGAAATCACACATCACAATTTTTGAGCATTAAAGGATTCCATGGTCTAGAATCAAAGTTAAAACCTTAAAATTTTGCTAAGGGACTAGCAAAAGTTAGGCATGGGGGTATGATTGGAACACCATCATGAGCCCTAACTAGCTCATTTTGACTCAATGAAGAGAATAAATGCTCCTACATAACCAACTGAAGGTCATAATTCACTGCATAACCTTTTTGAGAGAAATACAAGAAACAAGGGGTAAAACTGTAATTTTACCAGTGCAGTAAAACCATGGGTTTTCGCAAGGGCTAAACAAAGGTCAAATGGTCTTAATAAGATAACAAGTGAGTTGGATTTGACAGAAAAGGGTTTGTGTGTACTATGAATTAAATGACTTCTTAAAACCCTAAAAATAGATCCACTTAATTAACCAAGGTTTTGGTCAGGATAAAATTCACTTAAACCCTCTAAAAATCATACAAAAATATTTTCTAGGGCTTAGTACCTTCATTTGGCCATTAAAACCCATCTTGACCTAGAATGGGGTCTTAGACAGATATTTACCCTAAATTAGGTTTTTTCATAAATTTTTCGGAAAAACATGGTCAAACCAAAATCCAATCACCATTAGATTCCTTAGGTCCAAATTAGGTTTGTACCAAAACTTGGACCCAAAATGAGTTTGCCTTGACTTAGTTTGCAAAAAAGTCCAGTCTGATTACATTTCTACCCCTAACTTTCAAAAACCCTTGCTAACAGCTCCCTAGCTTTCTCATCATCTTCACAAGTAGGTCCCTCCAGCATTATCGCAGAGGAAACTTACTCCGACGACCTTTAACTTGGAAGTTCTCCTTAATTGCTTGGACGATCTCTTCCAAAATTGGAAGGAAGATCCTCTGAGAAATTTCCGTCAGTATGAACCCATCTTTGAGATCTGATTCCCTCCCAATCTCTCATGCGAACACATGAGAGATGTTGGTATACTAACAATTCTAATCTCCGGTGACCTTCCAAGCTTGGGAAGCTTGCTTCCCAAGACATAATCGACCTCCAAAGCTCTATTTAAAGAGGCCCAGATCGCCCTGACTCCTCCACGCTCGATTTCGGCCATGATTACCCCTAATTCCTCTTTTCTCCTCACGGCCGTAGGCTCCTCGACGTCCGGCGACCTTCCTTGCTTCTTCTCGTCATCCGATCACCATACCTGCGGTGGATCCATCCTCCTTGACTTCGTCCGTGTCTCGTCGTACCAGCAGGCGCTACTCTCTCTTTATCCTCGCTGATCCCACCTCATCGGAGTCATCTTAGTCTCTGGCGTCAGCCACACCAGACCGACGCCTTCGCTCTCCCCCTTCGTCCCTTAACGCCCTAGCTAAGTTCCCTGTCTCCTCTATCTACTTCCCTTCTCTTTATTTCCCAAAATCGGCCACTGACGGCCGTCGCACCTTCATCTCCGACCACCAACTCCGGCAAGTCCATCCCACCTCCACAGGCCACCACAACCCTCGTCGACAAGCCCACAACCTCCGCCTCACTTCACTGATCACTTCCCCTCACTTCACTCTTTGCACCACTCACCCAAACACCTCCCTGAACACACCCACTCACTCGCACACAGTGTGCCCTAGGTACGCACTCATAGACACTGCCACTCCACGCCACCACTCTTAGCACATCTTTCGAGCTCCAGTGAACCTCCCTGAATGATTTGACGTGGCCGAAAGGCTGTTCTCTTGATTTCAGGTATCAAGCCTTGGCCACCATTGCTGCCAAAGCTTCAAGCTTGCTTGCTATTGCTCTAGGTCCTGTTACGCCCCAGGGCTATCTCCAGGCGGCACGGAATAGAAGCCCACACGCATCCAAGTCTTCAAGCAGGGGCCCAGCAGTCACAGCCTTGCCAATTCGGCCACACATTTTGCTGCTGCGGTGTGTGGAAGATAGGTGGGACATTTAGTCCCACCTCGGAAGTGAAAAGGCACCCGCACCCACATAAGGTGAAAAAGTGCAGAAGGTTGTTTGCCTCTAACATTGAGGGTGAGGTCCTCCTCCCCCTTCACCAGACTCGTCTGTGATATTGCCCCTGTGGACCTGGCCGATCCAATTACCTGCCTAACTTCACTCCTCACTCACCACACATGCCGGTGAGCCTGGACTAGGGTATGCAATAGGTTCGATTACTCGACTGGCTAAGGCTCTGGGAGAGCGAGACTGAAATAGAAAAAAGAGGAGAGAGGAGAGCTACCAGGGTTAGGGGGTTTTTTGCTCTGAGGGGATTGGCTCCAACACTTAGCCAATTCAAAAAAAGAAGAGGAGGTCAAGCAGAAGAAGAGAAGAAGAGAAAGAGGACCTCAGAGAAGGAAAAGGCAAAGGCAGAGAAAGAAGAAGAGAAGGATAGCAGAAGAAGAGCAAAGGCAGAGAAAGAGAAGAAGAAAAGAAGAAGGATCAGACACTTTAAGTTGTCTGATTCCTTCATCAGATGACAGATTCTAGCTTACATTGCATCTTCATATATTGAGTTCCTTGGTGATATTGTAGGAGTATCTGGTGATCTAAATCACCATTTTACTCCCATATTTTTACACTTTGATACTGATATTATTGCATACTCTTTTAATTCTGAATTATGATCTTGATTTCTAAATACCAATTTGCTCCCTGTGTTCGACCTCGGAAATCATTTCGAGTAATAAAATTGTATTTTTTTTCAAAGCGATTTCGACTATACTGCAATGCGACTATTTAAAACATCGATCTCGCTTTCGATAAACAAAGGTGAAGTTGCCTCCAAACCTTGCTGATTGAGGGTAGTTAAGAAGCACCGCGAAAGCAACGCTTCAAAGGAAGGGTTTGACCCTACTTTCATCCCTCTTTGCTGTGTTTGGTGGTGACTAAACTTTTTGGGCTTTAGAGAGGATCACCTAAGTCCCAGTTAGGTCTTCTTAGGCGTATCGTAGGTCGACAAGTAGGCGTGTAACTATTTAGATAACTTGATTTGTCACCTACAAGTGGACTTAAATCTCAAATGCCTAACTTATTAAAGAGCTAAAAAGTCCTTTGATTTGTGTTTGCTTGGGGAATCTGATTGTGGTGTGAGTTAGAATGGACCACGTTGACTTTTGTCCTTTCACATCTTGCCCACACCCTTACCCCCACTCTGCGATCTTCGATCCCATACTCTAAGATGGTCCATCCTTTGATGGACATAATGATAGTAATTGGGATCCGTTTTACTCCTATTATAGGAATATTGGCCTGGTTAAGACCTAAATTAGTGAGCAAAACCTAGGAGCAGGATTTGCCTTGCCCAATATCCCACACACCATAGGAACACCCAACCCACCCTCCCTGATTGATTGTAATGGTTGGACAGACACTCCTAGGTACTATAAGCCTGAGCCTGACTTCTCTCTTGATAGAAATGATGTCCTCTCCTCCTTGAAGATGGAAATACAGAAAATGCAAGATGATATGATTGAATTGTTAGGAGAATCTTCGAGAGTAGGCCAACAAAAAAAAGATGACATTAGCCACCCGATCTACCCCATTGAGAATGAAGTGCACCCCTCTATGCTAGATGCATCTCCTACGGGAGAGCCACACAGTAAGCTGGAGGGAAATTTTGGGGATTATGTAAGGGAGAATAGCTACTTTTCGAGGATTGATTTTGAAGCCTCCCCGCTAGATGACACTTCCTTGAGGGGTTCACGCCTTAAGTGGGAGGAAGATATGTATGAAAGTAGCTATGCATTGGATGAAGAAAGGTGGCAACCTAAGGAAGATGATGATCAGGTTGAGTATCCACTTGAATTATATTGGAGTCAAAAGAAGGGAATGATGGTACCATTGGAAAACCTCGACCCAGATGATAGTATTTTCATCACATTTGATGAAGTGGGCCGAAGTCAAGTTGTTAATCCCACCCTCCCTTCTGATCAAGAGATGGAACTCAAGCCCACCCTTAGGGAACCTAACCCTAAAGAAATTCACCTATTTGAGGAGTCTGATGATACAATTAGGAATAATTTACCCCAAATAGAGTGCCCCAAGGGATCTGGGGAAATGTTAGATGAATTTAAACCTTAGGTGAATAATGAATTGATGATTGACGAGGATGAATTATGTAAGGAACCTAAACTTAGGATTTGGAGTGACATTAAGGGTGATTATGTCTTATTTGAAGAATTAGCCCTTGAGGATGTCACAAATTTGACCAAATTAGGTTTCCTTAGCACACCCATTGATAATATCTCTCCTCATCACGAAATAATGGAAAACATGGAAGCAACTTCTGAGATTTATGTGGATTCGTATATAGACTCCGGGGAGGATTTGAGTAAAGAACAAGAACCCAGGGATGACATTGATAGGATAATTTCTAGATCTATTGCTTCCAACCTACCTTCATTTGACTCGAAGTCATCCTCTGATTTGCCTATGTATGAAGGCGAAATGTTGACTCTATACGTTGAAATGATCATTGATGAAGTGCAGGCAGATACTTGTGATAGTGCAAGGAATGCTAGGGATGCAATTGAAGAACTGGAAAGGTTCTTAGGTATGGACACTAAGCCGACTGGACCTACCTTAGATCTTATGGCCATTCCGCAACCTTGAAACTTAGACACCTTAGACAATCCCTGGCTTAAAGTTTTGCTCATTACTATTTTGATCGGGGGGCTTAACAGTCCAATATCTCTTGTAATGGGATATCGGGTATGGATTGATGATTTCTATGGTCAGTCCATTACCCTGGGGGTTTATCTCTTCAGCATTCCTTTCCCATTTCTTTTGGAGGATCCTTGTCATCCTCCCCCTACCCCTTTGGAGGTTGTTATGCCAGTTTATCCTTCAGAACCTCCTTTGGTGACCTGGGATGATTTCATTCCCATCCTGGTTGGGCAAGCATTTGCTATTGGGATTCATCATTAGCTCGCCAACATCCTAGGTTACCTATTTTCTAGGCCAGCATTACTTTGCTCATTTTTAGGGCCTATTTCTGTGATCCTTGAACTTAATTTGCAGATTCTTTGGCTACTCGGCTTCCAACAAAATAACGGTAGCCCATCTCTGACCCAAGTAATATCCTTCAATGTAATGGGGACATTGTAGATTTTAGGCATGGGGGGTGTACATGGGGATATACATAGAATTTATATATAGTGCATTCACGCATTTAGTTAAAGCATTCTGCATTGCATACATTTGCATTAAAAAAAAAAAAACATTTTACATTGAGCTTAACTGGCTAGGCCCTGCATTCTTAGGCAGACCAGAGCTTTAGGTTAGACTAAGTTGACTCTAGGTGTTTGAATTTAGAAGCTAAGTTGAGATACTAGCTTTAGACATTTAGGGTCCTTTGTGGACTTAAAAACTTAAGTAGGAGTTAAGTTGCAGACCATTCCTTAAGAGGTTGAGGAAGGAAAGCTAGGGTTTGAGTTAAAGGTTGGGTAGTACCTGATGTCTTTTTCTATATTTTGGTTTACGGGTCCTCGTAACCTAAGCATCCACATTTCACACACACTTGGTCTTGTGTAAATAGTGATCACCCTAATTCATTTCTTAAAGAAAATTTGGTTCTCTTAGTTCTGATTTGGGAGAAGCCTGAAAACACAATTTGATTAGAAGAGTTCCTGTTGCAGGAGAGGTGGAGTATATACTCACCTTGAGGATGTGATGATAACGTGTCACCTCCTGGGTTCTTGTCTCTTAGGATATCCATCCTACTGGGGGCATGTAAGTGCATTGTGCGATTCTGGTACCATGGGCGACCCTATCTCGAAGTATCGATTTCCACATACCTGAAATTGCTTAAGAAATCCATGGGCGATACTATCTTGAAGTGTCGATTGCCAGGAGTTCTTGGGGTCGCTATGGGCAGTGCTGTCTTGAAGCATTGAAAGCCAGGCACCCTTCGAGGTTCGGTGATGGGGATAATGAATCTGACACAGATCGTGTTGATAGCTGATCCAAGGTTAGACTTAGAGGAATCAAACAAAAATATATATGTTACAAAAAAAAAAAATCGTTCTTACTCTCTTTCTAGGTTGGCAATCATACCAACCTCAAATAACTCAGACCAATGCATATGCACGGATGCTTTAATCTCTGGGACTAATAAACCTTAGGGTAGAGTTAGAAATCAGGGAAACCTGTGCCTGCAACTCGTCTTTAGCTGACCTAGTCTATAACTTAGCAACTACTTGGGAACCTTAGGTTTAAAGTCTGAACTCAACATATTTCTAAAGGAAGACCGATTGGGTTGGCTAGTCTACTTGGAGTGCTAGGTTATTACTTGGATTTGCTAGGGACTAGCAAAAATTGGGCATGGGGGCATTTGATAAGCTCATATTTGTGAGCTAATTAAATGTCTAAATGCTTAAACATTAAGGTAACGCATCCATTTATTTGCATGCATTAGGATGTAAATAGATTAATTTATATTTCTGATTTAATTACATAATTCATGCATTGCATTCATAATTAAAGGCATTTGGAATTGACTTAGAATGGCATGTAATTAGGTGCATTACATGCATTGTTTTAATTAACATAGAACTTAAAGAATTTGTGTATAAATAATCCTAATATTTTATTTTATTATTTTTTTCCTTCTTCCACAATCTCTCCACTTCCTCGTCCTGAGCATTCACTTTTTGACAGCTGCTTGCACTCAAGACCCCCATTCATGGAGGAGCGGGAGAGATGGATCTGGTCGGGTAGCTGCAACTACAAGGGAGAGGAGGAGGCAGCTATGCTCAGGGAGACACCGCCCGCCCCATCCTCTGTGCAGCAGCCTCATCTAGCCTCGAAGCTTCACACCATCAACATCAACGAACTCGCCTCAACCTCAGGAGCTCGGCCACACCCTCTGAAGGCCAACAGCAGCCCGCCCATGCCTGCGAGTTGCTGCCACCGTTGCCGACCTTCCTCGTCGTTGGCGAGACCACTGGCGGCCGTTCGACGCACCGTCACCGCCCATGCGTAGCCCTCGTCATGGCCAACCACCTCCGAGCTCCGCACACCTGACCACACCCTCCTCATCGCGCATGCACAAAGGAAGAAAATGCTCTATTTCATGTTATATTAATATTTACTTTCACATGGCATTGCTACTCTTTTTATTTTGAATTTATTAATTAAATATTATGGCTAATTTATGCAAGTGATCTCCCTCTTTCTCATAAATGCCATTTTAGCGTGATCTCTTATTTTCTTAATTTGAAGGTGGATTTGGCTCGATTTCTTGACGAAATTAATCGTGAACATTTGTTTTTAACTTGTGCAAGTTTAAATAGGCCATTGCCTCCTTGTGGACACGACCTGCTCTCTTTTGAGTGGTTTAATTTTAATTCTAATTGTTTTGATTAGTTGATTTTCCACCACTTAGAAATACAACGAAAAATCATCTTAGTCATCATTTTCGAAAGCAAAAATCGACCCGTCAATGCCAATAACAAATTTTCCCACATGGCTACCAGTTCAAGGATACGTATCAATCTTATCTCATCCATTCTCTCAGGAGATCAGAGACTTACTTCCATGGCAGATATTTAGGCTGCAGCAGTGGCTTATTTTCATGGTCTTTCCACTGCCCCAATCAGAAGTGCGTGGAGAATGGTGGCAATGGAATATCCTAGGGTGGATGATATGCAGGCTAATAGGTTGGTGACCCCTTTTTAGAATAGGAAGTGGTAGATGCTATCAACAACCTCAACTTGGAAGGATCCTTAGGACATGATGGGTTCCAAGTATTTTTTTACAAGGAATTTTGGTGGGTGGTGAGGGGGGAAGTGATGGAGGTGCTTCACGAATTCCAAGAGGGGAATATTGGCTTTGATAAGCTGAATAGGTCTTATTTATTTTTTCTTCCTAAGAAGCTTGGGGCTGAGAGATTCAGTGAGTTCAGACCGATAGCACTATCAAATTCTATCTACCTGATAATTAGCAAAGTCTTAGCAACCCGACTAAGAGTGGTGCTCCAAGGCTTGATTTCGCCTGTTCAATTGGCTTACCTACCAAATAGATGTTTGCATGAATCCTTTATTGTGGCTTAGGAAATGCTGGCAGGATGGAGCAGGAGAAAGGCCAAGGCCTTCATGTGGAAGGTTGACTTCAGTAAAGACTATGACTCAATCTCTTGGCCGTACCTGTGGGAGGTACTCAGATGAAGAGGCTTTCCAATCATTTGGATTAGATGGATGAAAAGAGGTATTACTACCTCTGCTTTTTCCCCATTAATCAATGGTAGACCATGTGGTGTTTGGATTCAACCCATATGTGGGGTCAAATTGGGGTGTCCATTGGCACCATTGATATTCAATTTGGCAGTGGATACCTTAGCTCACTTCACCTTCAAGCTTTCGAAAATGGGGATGATCAAGGGGTATGCTCTCTAGAATAGACAGGCCTTGGCCCTGGTGCTCCAGTATGCGGATGATACAGTATTTTTTGTAGATGGTGATGTGCGGGAGGCACGTATCCTTCATCATATGGTGACTATTTTTGGGGAGATATTAGGTCTAAAATTAAATGGGGAAAAATCCTCTCTTGTGTGTTTTGGATCGAACAGAGATGTGTGCCATCAATTATCAGAGACATTGCACACACTAATCATCTCCCTGCCTATTACCTACCTCGGTCTACCATTGAGGAGGGGGAAGATGAAGAAGAGTGACTGGAGCTTCCTATTTGACAAAATCTTAGCAAAGTTGGAGTGCTGGAGCAGTAAATATCTATCAAAATGGGGAAGGCTGATCCTTTTTAAATTCTGTTATCACAGCAATGAGAGTTTTCATTTTTTCTATGTTCAGAGCTCTAAAAGCAATCTGGAAGCGATTGGATATAATGAGGAAATGTTTCTTTCGGAAAGGGGCAAAACATGAGGGACGATTCTTCCAACCAGTAAAATGGGACAACTTGTGTATCCCTAAGGAGCAGGGGGGTTGGGAATTAGGTCCCTGAAGAAGTTTAATGATTCATTATTGTTGAAGTGGAAAATAAAAATTTTCCAAGGGGAGAATAAACTATGGGTGGAGGTGATCAGAGGGATTTATGGTGAATCACATTCTGTGGTGAATAGACTCTTTCCCACAAAGGTGTCACATTTCTAGAGTTCGGTGGTGGCAACTATGAAGGAGAACTGGAATTTGTTCTAGCCGGTATGTGGGGATGGACAATCCTTTCTATTCTGGTCGAAAAATTGGTCTTCGTTGGGACTACTGCACCAAAAGTACCCACATGTCTATGGCCTTGTTGTTGACAGAGAGGCTATAGTTGAAGACTTCTGGGATGAAGATGAGAATGGATGGGAGATATTGGAGATGAGTTGTAGAGAGGAGAGTCGCACATGGGGGGAGAGATCACCTGCTGCAGGATCTACAAGCTTTCAAGTCGATGGAGGGTACTGATACATATAGATGGATGGGAGATTTTTCATCTGCCAAGGCCTATGAACAAATGGTAACAAGGATACAAAATGAAGAAGCTAACACCATATGTGTAGGGTTATGGAAGCTTAAAATTTCGTTGAAGGTACAAATATTTTTGTGGCTTTGTAGGAGGAATGGTCTCATTGCTGGTGACTTGAAACATTAAAGAATGGGTGTTGCTACTCAAACATGTCACCTATGTGGTTTTCAGACAGATAGTGTGAGACACATTTTCTCCTCGTGTGTGGTTACTAACTGTGTGTGGAATAGGGTTTATGGCGGTGAGCTACCTATTTGGGAAAACTTGTGGGGTGATTTTATTAGGAGTGGGAGATGGCATTGCTCCATGGCGGCTGTTTTATGGTGTGTGTGGCATGCGAGAAATGATTGTCTTTTTCAAGCCTGTTAATACGGTACAAATTGTACATGAGTGTCAGGCTTTCATAGGCATTGGAGGAACGGATGTATGTTGGTTTTTCTTTATTTCATTAATAAAATCTCTGGATGGCTATCAATTTAGATAGCTTTTCTTTCTTCTTCTTCTTAAAAAAAAAAGACATGAAAAGGGCAAAATAACAGAATATCACTTGAATTTCGTGACAATCTGGTTAGCTCCGTAGAGAACATGGAATATACACATGTGCTAAAGTTATTGCCTTTAGCTAGGCATAATATACAAACAAAGAAGAAATTAGGAATTCACAAGTGCAGGTCAGAATCAGAATTAGAAGATTGATCGTCAGACCCGCTAGCAGAAGATGTCCACAGATGTGGACCAAGTTGTGGTGTAGACCCATGCCCCAAGGTTGACTGGTTCTAAGGTTCTAGATGAAAATCACCCAGAACCTAAGATTGTTGTGTTTGTGAGGCCAGGCCTGTGGTTTTGTGGTGTGCAACCCAAGACTAAAGTGGTGGACAATGGGTAGATCTGATTCACTAAATTTAGGTGTCCACTTTGAGTTCAGCTCAAAAAGACAGTCAATTATTCCGAGCTTGGGTTGCACGTCCAAGATATCATAAGGTCTTGATAGAAGGTAGGTGTTTTAGGGTTAGCAGGAGCCCTTAGATCCATAATCGTACTTCCCTGAGAAGTAGCTTCCCAAATTTTAAGTTCCAAATTCCTATCCTCTAAAATTAATGTTTTCAGGACCTCCAAATCATTGTACACCCCATCTAAAATACCTAAGTCAAGCAATCGTGGCTAAATCAAGATTGACTTGGGTACAATGATTTCCAAATAAAAATCATAATCAATCCCTTTGGAGTGTGGTTGAGGGATGAGGCTATTGATTGAATCTTTGAGTAAATTAGGATTTAGGTTCTCCAAGTTAGCCCCAATGGGATCACATTCTTCAATGATCGAGCTATCAAATAGTTCACCAGACTCCTCAGGACTGTTTGTTTCACTAAAACCATTTCTTTCAGCTCAAGTGAGACCTCGCCTATAGATTCTTCACCCTCACAATCAAAGAATTCTTGATCCTCATTTATATATGTCTTAAAACCATATGTTGTTCCTTGGTCTATAGAGACATATTTTTTGTCGCTCCCTGGCTCAGGGATCTAGGGTGAGAAAATCGATTTATCCTCAATGGGTTGCTTTAGATCGACCTGGTCATCCCCATTTCAAAAAAAATGTCCCCCCCCCCCCGATAGGTGCCTGAGAGGGTTCTGACATTAGCTCTCCTGAAGGGGGTTCATCCTGGGAATCATCCCAAGATTGGACTAAGGCAACCACGAATTTCATCTTCAATCTTGATAATTTCCCAAGTTGAAACTCATCCGGGCCCCTATCGTTAACATCTTGGAGCCAATCTAATAACAAACTATTAAGCTTATCAATCATTGTGATCATGGGCTCCAATGCTTCAGTGCATGGTGTTGGCTGAGTGTCTAAAGATTGTATAGTGTTTCCCAAGTTAGCCAACACACTATCTTGGACCTAGTCCACCTGAACCAAATGGTTCGGTTCAAGGTTGGGTGGGTTTGGGTTAAAACTAGGGGAGTCAAGAAATTGAGGTTCTTGGGTTACTCCTTCATAGTAGGTTGTTTCGGGTTGTTCAAAGATAGGTGGTGACCTATATTCAGTATAATCTTGGGAAGGGTAGGTGGTATAATCATCATGTATTTCTTGATTGTAGATCAAGTTAGGTTGATCATCAAAGGGTGGAGATCTATAATCATTGTATGCGTGAGAAGGATAATAATAATAGACTTGTTTGTTGGAACCTAGTTCCACTTCTCTTTTATGTTTTGGTGTTAACAAAATAGTTTTAAATCTAATGAGTTTATGAAGTGTCATTTATAGGGCATCACAGGATTTAGGAAGTATGAAAGAAGTGGTGATGGCATGAAGAATGAAGACTGATTTCATATTGTTCTTGTAATCTAGATTTTGTACTTCTCCTAACAAGAAAAATGATCTAGGAGTTAAAATCAAAATAGAGATAATTAGGAATCATACTCCCATTCTATTAATTGTTTGAAAAACTAATATAATTTGGTTGCCATATTGATCGTATATTTGCATTCAAAAATCACTTAGATTGATGAACAAAAACTTATTCAAGGTCCTTGTTGCATGTACCGGTACTGTTCACCAGTATAGGTACCTGCTAGGCACGGGTTTGGGTCCTAGTCCCAAACTGTAAACAATAAGTACCGGTACTCATCATGAGTACCGGTACCAGGTGCTCATAGTTTGAAGACTTGGGAAGTGCCTGGACATTGCAAGTACCGATACTAATCACCAATACCAGTACATGTAGGTCACAGTTTATATTTTTACCCGAATCTGTGAGTCACAAGTACCGGTACTTATCATGAGTACCTGGTACCTAGTGACTAAGTTGGTACTCAACTGTAAGTACTGAGTACCGATACCCATGTTGAATACCGGTACCCAGGCTTTATTGGGCTGGCTACTAGTTAACTGTGAGCAGTCAGTACCGGTACCACAACTTTAGTACCGATACTAACAATTGTTGAGTCTAATCTGAACAGCTATTTTGTAATTAAATCTATCTCTAATCTTCCCATTTTGCCCCTAACGACTAGTAATCGTAGGGAAGGTGTTTAGTGGCTTATATAAACACCTTATGTGTGCCATTTTTACTTAACACAATTTTAAAAAAATCTCCTTGCTCATAATTCCATATTTCTCAATTCTAGCTGCAAGGGTGGTTGATTTGTTGCATTCTCTTCAAGGCGATTCACTCTTTGCAACAAGTCTTTTTAGGCGAATTCATTCTTTATTGTAAAATCATTCTTTTTCGATTTAGTATTTTTCGCTAGATTGGTATATAAACTTTCTATTAGGCTAATTCTTGTTGGAGACTTAGGAACTTAGTTGTAAGCTATATTGTCTCTTTCTTACACCTGTATCTTTTTTTATTCTTATTTAATCTTGTAATTGGGTTGAGGTAACTCATTAATTACCTTCGTTTATAGTAAATTGATTCCCTCCAGGTTCAGGGAATCGGGTTAAAAATCATAAGTCAGGAGACTTAGGTAGTGGGGTACCCAAGTGAGGGAACCACTATACATCTGGTGTTATATTTTGTGGTTTGCTTTATTTGCATAATCTTTGTTTACCACACTTTCATCTCCCCCTTCTAGTGTGTTTGTGCCTTTTAGATCCTACAGGTGGTATCAGAGTAGGCTGCGAGAAGAAGTAAAAAATCTCATTCGCATTGGCATCATCAACCAAGCACACCGAAGGCCAATCATCCACACGTCTCCCTATTTCGATGGGACAGACTATGGGTACTAGAAGAAGAGGATGCAAGTCTTCTTGAAGGAGATGGATGAGGAGTTGTGGACCTGATGAGTGGCTACTCATCATAGCTAAAAGGCCGAAATTAAGCTAGACACTAAGCAAAACAATATCAAATTAACACATAAAAAGGGTTAAGTGTGGGAATTAAAGAAAAGACCTAAAACTTTTAATGTGTGTTAAAACCTCCTAATTAGGTCACAAAAATGAGATATTCTGAAAACTGAAGAACAAATGATGATCCATGCATCAATTGAACACATAAACAAGTTTGAAAAGATAAATCAGAAGTAAAATCAATGTCTTAAATGTTCAATTAAGCACATGCAAAAATTTGAAAGCAATTGGACATCATTTAGGCTTAGAAATAAATACATTACAATTAGGTCCTTCATGCATTACATTTCTACCCTTCAAAACTCCTTCTTGGACCTTTTTGCAAGCCGTAGGGACCCTTCTGTATGACTGCAAGGCCCTTCCAGTTATAGTTCTTCTCACTTTTGGACCTGCACGCTATTCTTCTACCCCTTCGTTTAAGGGTCTTCCTGCAAGTTTTCCCTCATTTCAGAGAGAAGCCTGTGTTCTTCACGCGCACTGTAGCACGCGAAGAACACAGCCATTCTCGACCGTCCATCGCACTTTTGATCTCGATCTGCGGCTGGAATCAAATGGAACCTTCGCGCGATTCGGTGCGTGCGTTCACCTCTCTTCCCAGATCTCATCTGACGGTCAGATCTCTCTCTTGACTCGCCGCGCGCTCTACCCATCTCATCCTCACCGCCGGCCTAATTTTGATTAACCTCACACTTGCGGTGATTCCAGTCACTGAGCTGCTATTTAAGCACCTCAGTGGTGTCGCGCGCAAAGGATCGCTCCCTCCTACATCTCTTAGCGATCAATTCTTCCACTCCAGTCTCTCCTCCTCACCTAGACCCTGATTTCACAGCCACCGGCTGTGGAATCATCGCCTGCTCTCGACCCTCCTCGTCGCTAAGGACCTCGTAGCACCTGAGGACGACCCTGGAGTCTCACTAGCAGACTCTTCCCTCTGCTGGAGTCACCCTCCTCCTTTCTTCCTCCTTAGCTGCCGGCTAAGGACCCATAGGTCCCATTCTTCCTTTTAGTTTAGTTTTTAATTCTGCACAAGTAGTGTTAGATTTAGTTTGCAGTAGTTTAGAATAGATTTAGTTTTAATTGTTAGTGTTTAATGTTAGCTGTAGTTAGATTAGTCTTAGGAGTAGAATTAGTATTAGATCCCCTCCCTCACCTCCTCTGATCAGTCCAGATCAGAGGGGAAGAATCATCTGTTCATTGTTCAATTTATCTCCCTCTTCATGTTTTGTTTTTCCATCATCCAAATTCTGATTCTTGTTTTTTCCTTTTTAACGACGAATTTTTCATCAATCACCCACACATCCTGACCCAATTTCAGATCTGATGGCGCACTGCCTCAGATCTGAAAGTGGCGTCACAAGCACCATTTGGGGCTTCTCACTCACTCCATTTGTTTCACAAAAGCCCCTCTGTTTTAAATGGATTGCCTCAGTTTGTCAGAGCACTTTTGATTTGGATTTTAAAGGATTTTTACTCTCTGAAATGTTTTGACAGATCTGACAAATTGAAGGGATTTTTGGTTTTCATTGTGGGCAAGGATTCTGAGTTCTCTGGTGACAGAGAACCAATCAGAAGAGCCTTTCATGATTCTGTTTATACTTTGTTTTGAATGCATTCGCCAGCTTCCATTAAATTTCCTTAATGCATTCTTAGTCTCTTTTTGCTATTTCAGAACTGCCATGCACTATTTGTGTTGATGATCATTTCTGTATGGTGATTCTCTAACCTAAGGAGTTTTCCATACTCCTTGAGGTTGCAAGAAACTGGGATTGTGTTTCTTTGGTTTTAATTGATCGAGCTAAGTCTTCCTTCATGCTGTCTATGGCATTAGGAAGACTAACTCAATGCCATTTGAGTTTTGATCTGAAAGGATGCTTCTGATAAGGTTTTTCCTAATGAGTATTTGAGCTGAATTTACATGAGATTTTCGTGAGATTTAAACCCCTTTCAGATTTGGATTTCATCTCTTCAATGTTTAGTTTGTTTTGAATTTAATCTTGTTCCCAGTTATACAGCAACATGCTGCAACTTGCAGCTACATTTCCCTCCATCTCCAAATTCTCTTCTCCTCCAAATTCCCCTTTCATCTGTGAATTTTTTGTTCCCCTTTCTCCAAGTGGACTAACTGCAGCAGCAGTTAGCCATTTGACAGTGGCTTAAGCCACTGCTGCTGCTACAAAAACTCACCCTGAACAGCAACTAAAACCAACACTAAAACAGCACATTCTTCTCTTCTCCATCTCCTCTGACAGTAGCTGCAGCTGCTGTCTAAACTCAAATAAAAACTAAATCAACTCTAATTCCCTAACTTTATACAAAAGCCTAATGGCATAGACTTATTTTAAAACTGTAAATATACCTATTCATAATATTATAACTATAGAATATCAGTTAGATACATAGTTATACTGTAAATATGTATAAAACCTGTACAGAAATTCGTATACATATGTAATCTATGTAAAAATATGTATATATACTAATCTATTATGCATGTATTTACTGATTTATGTATATATGTATGTACAGATTTATATTTACTTATTTAGTAGCTAAGTTAATCAGTTAGAGCAATAATTAAATTAAATAAATCTATAAACTTGGGAATATATATATATATTAAGTAATTTAAGTTAGTCAAAGTATAATTATACCTAGTATAACTTACTGTAACTTAGTTTTAATTATAAACTACACAGAATTGCTATTTTGGCCTAAATAAAACATAAATAAATTCGTAAAAATATAATAAAAATATGTATTAAATACTTAAGTATGTAAGTTAAAACTGTTTAAGGTCAATTAGACCATTTACTAATTATTTTATAAGTAATTAACTATTTAATCACCTAAATCAACCTGTATAATCAGCCTAGTTTAGCGAATTTATTTGTATAGTAACAATATTTAAAATTCAAAATTAATTAATCAATTATGTAGTATTATGTAAATATTTTATTTACCATATTTTATTTTATTTTTTTTTAATAATTTATGGCCCCCAAATCGAGGGCCAAAAACGCGCACAGACGCAGCTGCGTCTGGTTTCCAGCGCACGATGTGGCGCTGGAATAGCGCCACATCGTGGGCTGCAAACCAAATGCAGCATATAAATATAATTTATGTTATACCTTAAGCAGTCGTCATGGCGCCGGGCGCCCGAAACGTGATCCCCTATCTGATTACCCGATTTGTGTTGTACTCTGATATGTGATGATATTGAATATGTTGTGGGGCTGTGGAGGCCCGAGCGTGTGCGAACTTGTTGAAGGCGTTGGGCTGAGGCCCTGCGCTGATACGAAAACGTAATTAAGGCACCTAATCTGAGATTAGGGTGCGCTTAGTAGAGGTCTGGTCCCACCCGTAGGGTGCTGTGTATCCCTCGAAAAGCGTGCCCGCTAATTAAGCAAATTTTACACTAAGGACTCTCCACCGCAGCCTCTGAAATACCACACAGAACAAAATGAAATGACAGACGACTTAAAAAAAAGATAAAACGAGATAACAACAGAAAAGACTCTGTACATACGTATAAGTAAACCCACATAATTACTAACAGAATAAAACGACACTATAAATGTCGCTAAAGACCTCAGTTTGCTTCTTTAGGTTGTATATAGTGTTTTCTGAGATTTAGCGACGTTTATATCTGTCACTAAAACTGATATATATGTCACTATAAATAAAAGACTAGTAAGTTAAGTTTTTACACTATGGTATCCTAATGTAGTATGAACTAACATATTAGTGTTAATAGTATAACTTGTAAATACATAGTTTAGAGTATAATAATAGATTGTTTGATGCTTGTTCATAGTTAGTATTTTTTTGCAAGCACTTCTTAGTAACTAGGTAAATAAAACATTCATTCATTCTTTAAATGTAAAGTTTCTTTTTGAATAAGAAGACAATTTTGGAGATAATCAAAGAGTGACCGAATTAAATTCAATAAATTGCCTCCCAGAGAACGACCTGGAACAAAACCAGTAAAAATTAGATAAATAAGCAAATGATAATAATGGTTGTAATGACTGGTACTCACCCATACTCACCACTATACGACATCCTTAATGTTATATTATACACCCTATACTACAACGACATGATCAACAATTATTACCAACAACCATCAACGACCATCATTTTTTGGCGCCGTTGCCAGGGAGCATCGGTGTCAACAATTTTCATCATCAGGACCCTCATTCAAGAGAGGTACACTGATTCGGAGCTGCAAGAAGGAATAGCGTGGATGGCCGATCAGAAGAAAAAGATCGTCAGCAACGTGAAGGCGATGAACGCACTATATTATGTGTTATCAAAGGAGGAGTTTAACCGTATCTGAGCTTGCGAATCTGCATACGAGATATGGAACATGCTGCAAGTCACCTACAAAGGTATTAACAAGGTAAAAGAAACATGCATATCTATTCTAACAAAAAGCTATGAGTGTTTTAGGATGGAGAAAGGTGAAACAATCAAAGTGATGTACATGAGGTTTGGGGATATCATCAACCCCATGAAGAATTTAGGAGTGAAGTTCACTAAAGAATAACTTGTAAGAAAGATCTTAAGATCTCTTACAAGTGATTAGTCTCCAAAGTCAATGGCGATTCAAGAGGAAAAGGACCTTTCAGTCCTTTCTCTTAATGATATGATTGGAAGCCTCATGGCCTATGAGGTTCAACTGGAGAAGATGAAGAAAAATGAGTAGAAATCTATAAGCAAGAAGAAAGAGCTTGCTTTCAAAGCTCTAAAGGAAGACTTAGATCTCGAAGACTCTCACTCCGACAAAGAAGAGCTTGCTCTTCTAATAAGAAGATTTTGACGATTCATCCAAAAGCAAGGTAAAAGAGTAAATAAATTTTCAAATGACAGTTTATTTTGAATGCAAGAAAAGGGGACGCATATGAAAAGATTGTCCCATGATCAAGAAGAAAAAGGAAGAAAAGAAGAAAGATAAAGAAGTTGATCGTAAGAAGAAGATTTCAAGAAAAGCGTACAAAGCTACTTGGGATGATAGCGATTCCAACACGGAGTCCTCCTCTGAAGAATTTGAGGAAAATGAAGTTGCTCAACTATGTTTGATGGCAAACGACAACAACTTGGAAAATGAGGTAGATTCTGAAGTTACTTTTAATGAATTATTGCAAGTATATGATGACTTGTATTACAAAGCTAGGTTAATTAAAAAAGAAAATAAGGTTTTACATAATAACTTCAAGACTTTGGAAATAGAAAAATCTTGTTTAGAATTAGAGTTAGATAAAGCAAAAGACACTAATTCACAATTGCATGCCAAGATAGTAGAATTAGAGGATATTTATGAACATTTTGAGGGAACTTTAAACAATCTTAAAATAACTACTAGATTGAATACTGAATTTTGTAATTCATTAAAAGCAAAATTTCATGGTAAAAAGAACACACAAAATAAATCACGTGCACCTAGGCAGCATGGATTTACCAAAAGGACAAGAATCCCAAGAATTATAGATCCAACACAAAAGTGATCTGTAAATCTAAGGATTTGAAGGGAACTAACCATCAAGGACCCAAAAGAAAATGGGTACCTAAATCAGATTTACTAAATTATTTTGCAGGTCAAGAAAGACAAGTGGATCCTAGACAGTGGGTGTTCCAAGCACATGACGAGACACTCCAACCTCTTTATCAAATGGACGAGAATTCAAGATGGAGGACACGTCAAGTTGGGCGACAACAAATGTTGTCGCATTATTGGTGAAGGTACAATAGGTAATTCATCTAAGCAAGTACGAAATGTACTTTTAGTAGATAATTTAAAACATAACCTACTTAGTGTTAGTCAAATTTGTGATAATGGTTGTGATGTATTATTTACAAAAATTGGATTTAAAATACTAAAAGATGGAACTAATATAATTTTAATTGAAGGTTTTAGATATGAAAATATCTATGCTCTTCATTTTTCACAAGAGAAATTTGTGAAATGTCTGCTTACCACTCATGCTGAGGTGGATTTATGGCACCATAGGCTAGGTCACATAAATCACAAACATTTGAATAAGCTTAGCCGAAAATGAGTTAGTAAGGGGCCTATCCAAACTAACTTATAACAAAGATGCATTGTGCAAATCTAGTGAACTTGGAAAAATGCACAAGGCTTCTTTTAAACCAAAAGACTTAGTTTCAACTACACATCCTTTAGAATTGTTATACCTTTATCTATTTGGGCCAACACGATTTAAGAGCCTAAATGGATCAAAATTTTGCCTAGTTATTGTGGATGATTTCTCAAGGTTCACTTGGGTCATCTTCTTAAAACATAAAAATAACTCATTTAACTCCTTCCTAAGTCTTGCTCGAAGACTTGAAAAGGAAAAATCATCTTCAATTCTTAGACTAGGACTGATCATAGGGTGAATTTGAAAATGAAAAATTTTAAAGTTTTTGTGCCAATTCTGGCATATCCCATGAATTTTCATTTCCTCAGGCACCATCTCAAAATGGTGATGTAGAGCGCAAGAATCGCACTCTACAAGAATGCGTTTGAACTTTGCTCTTAAAGTCTGGGCTTCAAAAATATTTCTGGGCTGAAGCCATTAATACGGCATGTTATGTTCTTAATAGAACTCTCTTAAGGCCTATTATTAAGAAAACTCCACATGAGGTTTATTATGAGAAGTCTCCTTGGATTTCATATTTTAGGGTGTTTGGAAGTCGATGTTATTTGTTAAACACCCGAGATCGACTTGATAAGTTTGATGCTAAAGGTGGTGAAGGCATCTTTATTGGCTATTCAACAAGCAGCAAAGCTTATTGAGTCTTTAATAAAAGGGCTTTTGTTGTAGAAGAATCCCTACATGTTTCATTTGATGAAACAACTTTAGGAGAACCAGAACCAAATCATCTAGAGTCTGATGAAGAGGATACCCCCTTCATCGATGTATCAAAAATGGAATATACATGAAATGTACGTGATCTTCTAAAAGAATGGGTACACCACAAGGATCACTGTAAAGGTCAAATTATAGGTGATATTGAACAAGGTGTAAAAACCCAATCTCATTTTAGAGCTGATTTTGTCCTTAATGCCTTGTTTCTCAACTTGAACCCAAGAAAGTTGATGAGGCATTAAAGGATGAATCATGGTTTGTAGCTATGCAGGAGAGGCTACTCCAATTTACAAGGAACAATGTATGAGACTTAGTACTTGCTCTTGAGGGTAATTCTATTATTGGAATCAAGTGGGTGTTCCAAAATAAATTGGATGAATCTAGTTTAGTAATCAAGAATAAGGCCAGACTTGTAGCTCGAGGCTATAACCAACAGTAGGGAATTGACTTTGATGAGACATTTTCTCCTGTTGCTCGTTTGGAGTCCATACGGATGCTACTTGCCTTTGCAAGTGCAAAGGGCTTCAAGTTATTTCAAATGGATGTCAAGAGCGCTTTTCTTAATGGATATATTAAGGAAGAAGTTTATGTTCATCAGCCTCTTGGGTTCGAGGACCCAACACACCCAGAGCATGTATTCAAGCTCAATAAGGCATTATATGGACTTAAACAAGCTCTTAGGGCCTAGTATGATAGAGTTAGGTCCTTCTTTCTCTAGCATGGATATAGAATTGGAGTTGTTAATTCAACTCTTTTTGTAAAGGAAGAAGGAAATGACATCCTGTTGGTTCAAATATACGTCGATGATATTATATTTGGATCAACTGACGAGTCCCTGTGTCAGCATTTTTGTGAGACTATGAAGACTGAGTTTGAAATGAGTACAATGGGTGAACTCATATTCTTTTTAGGTCTCCAAATCCAACAATTAGATAGATATTTACATTAGTCAAACAAAGTATGTTCTTGAAATTCTCAAGAAGTTTGACTTTGAAAAAGTAAATGGAAAAGAGACTCCAATTGCTCCATCTACTTCTCTTGGTGAAGATTTATCTAGAAAGAAGGTAGATGAAAAGAAATACTTGGTTATGATAGGTTCACTACTATACCTTATAGCCTCGAGACCTGATATTCTTTTTGCTATATATTTATGTGGGAGATTCCAATCCGAACCCAAGGGATCTCATTTAAATGTAGTAAAAAGAATATTTAGATACCTAAATAGCATAAGAGATCTTGGTCTCTTATCCTAAAGCACAAGCCTTAGATTTATTATCCTATAGTGATGCAGATTATGCAGGGAGTCGGACAGACTGAAAGAGAACTAACAGCACTTGTCATTTTATTGGAGAATCTCTAGTTTCATGATTCTCTAAAAAACAGACATGTGTTTCACTTTCTATGACTGAAGTAGAATATATTGCTACTTCACTTGCTTGCTTGCAGGTCATTTGGATGAGATAGACTTTGTTCGATGTTGGATTATCTTTTGCATGATCCAAAATTCTATGTGATAGTACAAGTGCAATTAATTTATTTAAAAATCCGGTACATCATTCATGTACAAAACACATAGATGTACGACATCATTTTCTTAGAGACAATGTACTTCAAGGTGTCATTCAGTTAGAATTTATAGACACAAAACCAATTGGCAGACATTTTTACAAAACCTCTTTCAGCAGAGAGATTTTGCCTTATAAGAAGAAAATTGGGACTTTGTACAATTAAAGAAATTCAAAATTAAAAGATTAATTTCTTTATAAATTATTTGTAATTATAAAAATCCTTGAGGGTCTAACTGCAATTTACCCATTTTTGCTAGAAAGGGGTATACTGTAATATTTACGTATTTTTGCAAATGTCAGGGTGTTATTTGCAATATGGTTGCTTAACTTGGGATATTGACTACATTATTTTTCAATACCTAGGTTCTTCATTGATATTTTTCTCAACCACTTAAGTGGTCATGTGACTAGCACATGACCCATCCCATATAAAAGAAGTCAAGTGCAAACACTTGCCTCATTTTGTTCTTTCCAAAACCTAGTTCCCATTCTCTTCAAGATCCTTTCCAAACCCTAGCCAAAGAGAAGAAGAAGGATCTCCTCCAAGTCTCTACTCTAGGTATTCTCTTATTCCCTAAGTAGATCTTGATATCATGGTTCATTTTACATCTTGTTTCTCCCTTTCCCTAAATCACTCATGCTACTATATTGTATTTCACGTCGGGTACTAAATGGTACCGGTACCCATCATCGGTACCGGTACTTGCTGGGTGCAATAGAGCTTGCTTTTTACAGTAGAAACCAGTACTAACGATCAGTATCAGTACTATCTCGATTCTTTGGTTGGAACTGGAACCAACAAGTACCGATACATGCAAGATTAAGTGTATTTTTGCATGCACACATGAAAGGAAATATTCTGATTTTCTCATTGTTTCTCCTATTCTATTTGTTGTATGTTTTCAGATGGCACCTAAATCTAAGAGTAAGGAAAAGGCACCTCAAGATGCATTTCACAAATTTTGCATCAATGAGCATGCTAAATCAAAGTTTGATTAGCATAAGGGCCTTAAGCTTCATCATTGTTGGCCTATTGAGTCGAAAGACTTTACATTACATCTCTTTAACTTCACTACTCGTCTATATGAAGAAAACCTCATGCATTTCTTTGATGAGTTATCTTTTGTGAATGTTCCTGGAGTTTGTCCTGACATTAATTGTCTATTTTTGTGAAACTCTAAGAACAAGACAATCGAGGTCATCTTGTCTTAACTTCAAACATTTTTGGTCAAAAAATAACTGTTACACCAAAATTCCTGTCCACCATAACACAATGTCCTCATGAAGGTCATGCTTTCAATACTCTTAAGAAGAAATTCACTACTTCAAAAATTCATGAAACACTTTTGCTCCCTAACTGTTAGGACAAAGCCTTGGTTGCCCCAAACATGATCTTATTTTCTAGAGTTCTATTCAGAATTTTAGCATGGAGTCTAAGGGCCAAATACTCACGATTCCATAAGATCCCTATAGATATTTTATCCTTAATCTATGCTATTATCACAAGTTTCCCTGATAATTGGAACATGGTATTTATCCATTTCTTAAGACCTCATTACCGTGCTTCCGCTCTACCTCTTGATATTCTTGTATCTCGCATACTCATCAAGAGTAAAATTGATCTCTCTAACTTTACTCTGCTTAGAAAAGTGGTCTACTTCAAGTGGTCCACTCTACGAAAAATGGGAGTAAAACCTGCTAGAGAGGAATCATCTAGTGATGATGAAGAAGAAGATCAAGTTGATCCAAATGCTCAATCTTCTTCTCATCAAGCTCTTGACTCATCCTCAGCATTTGTTCCCATAACTTATCGATATCCATAAGCTGAAACACCTTGGGTCAATTTGTCTCATGTGTCTGGAATTGATCCCAATATAATTAACACCTTTAATTATATTGGTTAGAATATTTCAAATCTCAACTTTGCTTTCGTCACATGGAACGCAAGTTCAATGATCTTTCACTTTCCATTGAGTCCTCTCATTTTGCTTCTTCCACTCAACATCCTAAGCAAAGGAAGCATACTCAACCAAAAGCACCCAAAGAATACAGTGAGAGTCGTCAAAAGCAATTTCAAGACCCGTCTCATGTCTCCTCTCCAATGGCAGAAGAAGACAATGAAGATGAAGAAGAGATTTCTTACGCTGAAAGTGAAGATGAAGATGATGATGAAAATGAAGAAAATGATGATGGTAGAACTAGTAGAAGACATGCTCAAAAGTACATTAGAAAACAACCTCGCAATTTATTTAGTCTACATTTTCTTGTATTAGAAATTTGAACATGATTCCTTGGTTGTTATGACCATTCAATATGTTCTTGTTTGAGTTCATGCTCTTTATGATGTGTGAATTTAATTATGGTTGTTATGACTTTTAATCATTTTGTTTCTCTACAATCTTTTCTCATGCTTGGTCATTGTCTATGCATATGATTATATTTTTTTTGTTTGATTGATGAAAAGGGGGAGAAATTAAAATACATTGTATTTAAAATAAGGAAGCTTAGTTTGAGGGGGAGGTTTCACTCCTACCAGAGTTTTTTGTATTCCTTCTCTTAAGAGGTTTGTATTATTTTAAATATGGGTATTTCTATTATTTTGTCAACACCAAAAAGGGGGAGATTATTAGAACCAAGTTCCACTTCTCTTTTATGTTTTGGTGTTAACAAAACTGTTTTAAATCTAATGAGTTTACGAAGTGTCATTTACAGGACATCATAGGATTTAGGAAGTATGAAAGAAGTGATGATGGCATGAAGAATGAAGATTGATTTGATATTGTTCCTGTAATCTAGATTTTGTATGTCTCCTAACAAGAAAAATGATCTAGGAGTTAAAATCAAAATGGAGATAATTAGGAATCATACTCCTATTCTATTATTCATTTGAAAAACTAATATCATTTCATTGTCATATTGATTGTATATTTGTATTCAAATATCACTTAGATTGATGAACAAAAACTTACTCAAGGTACTTGTTGCAAGTACCGGTACTGTTCACTAGTACCGATACCTGTTAGGCACAGGTTTGGGTCCTAGTCACAAATTGTGGATAACAGGTACCGGTACTCATCATGAATACCGGTACTAGGTGCTCACAGTTTAAAGACTTGGGAAGTGCCTGGACCTTCCAAGTACTGGTACTAATCACCGATACCGGTACATGTAGGTCACAGTTTATATTTTGACCCAAATCTGTGAGTCACAAGTACGGTACTCATCAGGAGTACTGGTACCTAGTGACTAAGTTGGTACTCAACTCTAAGCACTGAGTACCCGTACCCATGATGAGTACTGGTACCCAGACTTTGTTGGGCTGGCAACTGGTTAACTGTGAGCAGTCAGTATCGGTACCACAACTTTAGTACCGGTACCAACTAACAATTAAGTCTAATCTGAACAACTACTTTGTAATTAAATCTATCTCTAATCTGCCCGTTTTGCCCCTAATGGCTAGTAATCGTAGGGAAGGTGTTTAGTGGCTTATATAAATACCTTGTGTGTGTCATTTTCATATAACACAAGTTTAAAAAAATCTCCTTGCTGATAATTCCATATTTCTTAGTTCTACCAGCAAGGGTGGTTGATTTGTTGCATTCTCTTCAAGGTGATTCACTCTTTGCAACAAGTCTTTCAGGTGAATTCATTTTTCATCATAAAATCATTCTTTTTTGCTTTAGTATTTTTTGCTAGATTGGTATATAAACTTTCTATTAAGCTAATTCTTGTTGGATACTTAGGAAGTTAGTTGTAAGCTATATTGTCTCTTGCTTACACCTATATCTTTTTTGTTCTTATTTACTCTTGTAATTGGGTTGATGTAACCCATTAATTACCTCCATTTATAATAAAATGATTCCCTTCGGGTTGAGGGAATCAGGTTAAAAATCCTAAGTCGGGAGACTTAGGTAGTGGAGTACCTAAGTGAGGGGAACCACTATACATTTGGTGTTATATTTTGTGGTTTGCTTTATTTGCATAATTTTTGTTTACCACACTATTCATCCCCTCCTTCTAGTGTGCTTGTGCCTTTTAGATCCTACATTGTTGTCTAGGGTTAGGCCCTGGACACTGAGGTCTGGATTCATATCTCCAATCAAAGTTATCCAGGCTAGTGGATGGGTAATCATAAGTCGAGTCGGGATAGTAATCATCTTGAGGATAAGTAGTGGTATGAGGGTAGGATTGGAAATGTGTGTAGGATGTGGAAGCATGCATGGTGAAGTAGGAGGGAAAATAGAACAGAGAAAGGTACCCCACAATACAATCAATCAATCGTGTCCTTAAATTGGGTAGCTTAAGGACCTATGCTTCAGAAATGAACTTTGACCACACAATGAATTTGGTGTTGTCCTTACTCCCGAAGGTGGTAAAGTTGGGCTGGTGAAGTAGGGGGAGCGTGTCCTGAGTGTCGCTAATTATGCCAAACCCTTGCTTGCTTAAGTCGTTTGACAATTGGACCCCCCAACTTAGCACCTTTTGAAGTAAGCAAACATCACTAATTTGAAATGCATTCAAGAGAACACCCTGAAACAGACTCAATGAATCTTAGGGACAATGTCTACTCAATTTTAATTAAGGCTTGTGGTGATGGTGCTCTTGGAATGTGATGGGCCATTTAGATGGGTTGTGCCCTTAAAAATTAGTTAATATGTGTGTGCATGCACAACCAAAGGTTTGCAAACAAGGTTATTTGCTGATGTGTCTTTTAGGGTTTAACCTTGTTTAGTAGCTTTCTAGGGTTTAATCTTTAGGTTCGTTCAATCAGATATAGTAGAACACTCCAAGTTTTGAAAGCATTGGTGTTGATATATTCCTTTAAAAATAAATAAAAAAAAGTGGAGTGCCTGGTTCAGCCCTAAAAATTAACCCTATGGCAAGTTGTTTGATGAATCACTTTTAATTTGAGTGGTGCGGCCCAAATAGTTCAACCAATTGGCCTGTTGCACCACTTGATTAAGGCACACAAAAAGTCTTATCCTAATCAGATTTCTACTCACTTATGTGTGTGTTGAGTTAAGGTGTACCAGATCCACAGGTCAGATCTTGGTTAAGTGGTAGAATTAAAGTGATTGTGTGCCTTAGGATGAGAGTTGTGGGTGTTCAGTGTGTAACTTTCAATTTAATCCCATAAGAAGAGAAGAGTAATTTTTTTTTTGTATTTTTAGTTTATACGGATGGGTGAGGTGAGGTGAAGTGGCAATCAAACAATCAAGATCTAACCTAGGGTTTATGCAAGCACCTAAGTTGATTTGAGTTTGAGTTATTAAGTGATGGAATGGAATCTAGGGTGGGGGTGGTGGGGTACACTTACAAAACCTTCATCTGCACTTTTCTCCGATTTAATTGCTTTGGCACGCCTCAGAAGAGTATCTACAATCATAGTAAAATCAAAGGAAAAGTGAGATAAAAGTTTAGTAAGGTGGAAAAACGCGAGAAAAATCAAAGAGCATTGCCTCCCTGGCAACGGTGCCAAAATGATTAGCGAGTTTTTCGCAAAGAAAAGTTCGGGTTTTGAAAAAACTTGTCGTAGTCACAAAACTCGCTATCAAATAAAATTTTACTGAAACTTGAAAGGGAGTCCCTGGTCGAACATGGGGAAGCAAACATTCGATTTTGAAATCCATGCTTCGATTTTATTTTTTTTGTTGCTTTTATCTTTTATGATTTTTTTGGTTTTTTTATAAAGCAAGAGATTAGATCGAAAAAACTTTATCGAACTAATCTACTTGCGAAATAAGAGGGAGGAGAGAGAGAAACAATCAATATATATATCTAAAGAGTTTGCTACAAATTGAAAAGTGGAAAACTACACTAGAAAGTAGTAAAAGATTAATAGAGGTGAGAAGAGTCCCCCTTACCAGTCGATTGGAGGATGACTCACTTTGATGGCGCTCGAATGAAGGTGGTGAGGAGTAAGACGAAGGAGGACGTCAGAGGACAGAGGATGCGATGGGACGACGTCGCGGTGAGGATCTCCTTCTCAAAAGGTGGTGAGAGGATGACCACGATATGCTCCACGAAAGGGGATGAGAGGTGGGAAAAAGATTTGGTTTTCTACTCTAGAGGAGCATCCTGGGCTTGGGACAAGCTCTCTCTAGACCCTTGGGGGTGGTGAGGTAGAGAAAGGAAGAGATGATGGTGGATGGAGGGGTATGTGTCCTTTTATAGTGGAGATGAAGGGCTTGGCCGCACATGGGTAGTTAGTGACGTTCGTAAACGTCGCTAAAGATCCACCCATCTGTCACTGAAGATCTTCGCCAACTCACGCTCGCTTGCAGCTATGCTCACGTGCCCATCACGCGACTGTGTCGTGCATGCGCGCATTGGCACTTGCACTGTGTGTGTGCTACGGTGCAGGTGCACGGGATGGTGAGCATCTGTCTACGCATGTGCGTTGGCTAGTGCGAGCACGTCTGCGCTGCGTTTGTCAAGTTGGAGGATTGGGGGGGCTTTGCAGGTTTCGAACCCATGCCCCTCCTTTGGGAATGTGCCTCAAGATCAATGCACCAAGCCCATGAGTTTGTCCTGAGGAGGAGCTAAGGGTGTGATGTGGAGATGGCTTTTCAGCCATTGGATCAAGATCCAACGGTTGGGAATGGATGATACAGATGAAGAGGAAGTGTTGGGTAGACTGCTGGCTGGTGTTGGGTGGCCTAGATGGTGCCACGTGGTGCCATCTGGGCCGTCCATCTTCTTTCGCTTGTAGAGGACGCCACGGTGCTCAAATCGAGATGATTTCCGCATTGCCGAACTACGATCGTTGCTCTGGATCCATCCATACAATCAGATTTTTCATCCGAAGCCCATAAGGATGTTGCATTGCCCCCTTGCCATTGATCTTCTTCGGATTGCATACAGTGCTATGGGATTCCAATCTAGACGATTTCAGAGGCATTGGACTCCGATCGTCGTCCTAATAAGATCCGTATGATCAGATCGTCAATCCGAGACCCTGAATTAAATCTCCTTCTCTCCTGGCCATAAAAGGACGTAATTAACCTAACATATAAACCAACTACTCTAAATGTAGAATGATGCTTGCTATGCAATATTTATAACATGGAATGCATATCTAAGCCTAGGAACATACATAAATAGGCATTTTAAACTAAATGGATGTGTCTACATTAGAGAGTAGAGGTATGAGCTAAGGTTTTGCTACAAGGAGGGAGATTGAGCAGCTCTTATTCTTCCTGGAGCTGACTGTTGTTGAAGAAGGTATTCTAAGGAGCCTAGTTACTTAGCTTAGCTGGCTAGTTCTTTGCTAGCTACAAAGTTGAGTAGGTTGAGCTAAGTTGAGTTGGTCTTAACTATTCTGGCACTGAGGGGAGCTGGTTGAGATCTCCATGAAGACTCCCTAGCTAGCTAAGTTGACAAGCTCAACTAAGTTGAGCTTGGGTGAGTCTTCATGAGCTGGTGTGGAGTTACCCTGAGTTGGTTGTGGACTTCTTAGCTGACTTAGCCAGCTAAGGACTAGTAGCTAATTTAAGTTGACTGGAGCTCCTATGAGCTGAGTAGAGTTGTGTTGAGATGGATTGAGATGGAATCCAGCTCATGTGAGCTGCAATGAGCTGGAATCCAACTCAGGTGAGCTGGAATGAGCTGAGATCTAGCTGGAATGGGTTCTATCTTCATCTTCTACCTTCTACATTACCAGGGTTTGGGTGATTTCCACTGTCATCCCTGATAATGACAGGAAGAAAATAAAAGCAAAAGGAAAGTGAAAATAATGCAATGCATGTCTAAACTATAGAATTCCTAAATGCAACCCAACACCATAATGTATTTTGGAAACCTAAGAACTAGATGTGATTTTCAAGTTAAGAATGATGATAAACTGGTGTTTATAACACCCCCATACTTATATTTTTGCTAGTCCCTTGGCAATTTGTTTTACAAAATGGTATTAGGGAAAACTTATTTTTTAGCTTTTGAGGAAGACAATATTATGGGACTTTGGTTGATTGAGAATAAGGTATGGGATTTGTTAAGGCTAAAATGCCAGGATTCGTCTTTGGATCCAATGGTTAGACCAATAAGGACCAATGTATCCTTCAAGAATTCACTAATTAACCCTTTTTTAATTCAAATAACTTGAAACTGGTTTTGCAGTTAGGACCTCCTTGGCTCATGAACCCGATCTACAACTTGTATAACCATGAAGAATCAAGTGTTAGTACTTGTGATTAGCCAATGATAAACACTAGTTTATCATCATTCTTATGCCCTAAAACAAACCTAGCTCTTAGGGTTTTAACTCCATAAATGGGTTTCTAAGCTGCATCTAGGCATTCTCCTAGGTTAGGCATGCATTGCATTATTTTTGTATTTTTAATGTATTTATTTGAGTGTCAAGGATAAGTAGAGAGTTAGATCCCACAACCCTAGTACTCAAGAAGGTAGAAGATGAAGAAGAAACTCATAACAACTGGATCTCAACTGGATCTAGCTCATCCCAACTAGATCCTAGCTCATTCTAACTGGATCAACCTCTTCTCAACTCCATTTAGCTCACCTCAGCTGAATGGTAGCTCAAGCTAGTTCACCTCAGCTCTAGCCAGTTCACTAAAGCTCCCTTGACTTAGCTTGGCTACTGATGGTAACACGATAATTTGACATAACTAGCTTAAATTAGTTATAATCAAGAGATAAATGCTCCTGAATGGTCGCTTGAGGATAGTAATTCTAATCAAATTTGTTTTGAGGAGAAAATAATAAAATAGGGGTAAAGATGTAGTTTTAACATCACATCATGAATGCAGAATAACCATGGGATCACCCAATGGTTAATCGAAGGTCAATTGAGCATTAAAGACTAACAAGTGGGTCCACATTGATAGAAACAGGGTTTCACGTATTTCGAGAACCAAAATAATACACAAAACCTAATTATCAGCCCTGCTTGAATTGAAAAGGTTCTGGTCAAGATAAAATTTATTTAAATCTTTTAAAATTCATATAAAAATATTCTAAGAGGTTTGGTACATTCGGTTTGACCATCTGAACCCATTTTGACCTAGAATAGAGTTTCAGATGGGATTTTTCCCTCATTTGGGCTTTTGTGCAAATTTCCCAGTCAAACGTTGTCCAACCTCAAATCCAAGTTCACCATTAGATTCCTTGGGTCCAAATTAGGTTAGCACCAAAATTTGGGTCCAATCAGAGTCCATCTTGACCTAGTTTGTAATTCAGTCCTTAAAATATCTATTCTTCATATTTAAGCCACTAACTTTCAGATTTATTATGCTTGGGACCCTAACTTCTCGTTATTTTCTTCAAACAGATCCTTGCCACCATTGTTAGGTCAATTGATCCACAATCGACCTTTGACCAAGTTGAAACTTGATCAAATCATCTCCAAATCCCACCAAGTTTGGTGGGATTGGAGTTCAGACCTTGAAGAATCATGTGAATGCAATCTTTGACCCTGATTTGAGGTAGAAAGACCATGCAAACCCAAGAAAATTGAGGGGTTTCTTGATTCCAAATTAAGGCTCAATTAAGCCTTTTTTATTCATTTAGAGTTCATTCTTGAGCTCTATAAAAGCTCCTGGAGGTCCCAGGTTCCTCTTGAGCCCAGTTACGACCACAAATTCTTCCTCCTCAAACTCCGGCCACCTCCGCCGCGGCTTCAGCAAGCCTCTACCTCTTCTTCTTCCTCTGGCCACTTGATGGTCAAATTTAGCATCCCTCCATGTTCCTCACCTTCCTCCTCTCCTTGCTAGCCACAACAGGAGCCACTATTCGTTCTCCTCCTCACCACTCCTTCCACTGAAGGATTCACCTTATTTGTCCCCAGCCAATCATAGCCAGCACCAAATTCCCTCCCTTTCGTCCGCTAGTTAGGTCCAATCCCTTCCTTTCCCTCTCTAGATCTTTCCCATATCCTCTACGTCTCAAATCAAATGCCGTTCACCGCTCCTTCCCCGCCGTCTTCCCCAGCGCTGACCTCGCCTCTGGTGAAGTCGTGCGACCACTACACTTCACCAAACCACACGTCGCCACCACCTAGGCCTCCTCCTTGACTCATAGACCAAAACCCCTCTCCCTATTGAAGACTTCTCTTACCCAAACCCTCGGTCGACCAACCCACCTTTTCCCCTTCATTGCCAACTTCTATCAGCCGACATACACCCCCAAACACCATGAGAACATTGCCGTTGAACTCCTCACCTCATGGAGATCCTACTGAGTGTTCTAATTGGGGTGATAAGGTCATATTTATGCTTTTCAAGTTTTGCTAGACCTTCACCTACCGCCGTCGATTTACTACCTCTAACCACTCCTCTCCGGCTACCATCCGCATTGATACAACGTCCATTCGACGCGGCTTCATCTTCTGAAGATCTTTGCATCAGCAATTGAGAGTGAAGCAGTGAGACGCAGCACTAATTCGTAAGCATAACGATCTGTAGCTGTGTAAAGATCAGGGCTTCTACATAGTCCCACATCGTGTGAGAATGAGCTGAAAGCAGTGTATGAATTGAATAACGCTATAGGCCTTATCGCCTCTTCACATGAGGGGTGAGGTCCCTCTCACTCCTGCCTTCACTCCTCACTCACCATTCACATCTAGTGAGCCTGGATCCGACCCAGATTCGATTACCTGATTAAGAGCTTGATTAAAGAGGAAAATCTGTGGAGGGTAGGGGTAGGTTTTGCACCTCAGGATGCATGCCTTGTTTTCTAATACTTAACGTCTCTGAGGCTTTGTGAGGCCCTTGAGCCTTTGCAATTGTGTCTTAGCCTTGTT
Organism: Thalassia testudinum; assembly: GCA_037157565.1. Taxonomy (NCBI): domain Eukaryota; kingdom Viridiplantae; phylum Streptophyta; class Magnoliopsida; order Alismatales; family Hydrocharitaceae; genus Thalassia; species Thalassia testudinum. Next base: position 53,318,021 of record JAZHRO010000063.1, read on the forward strand.
CTGTGGCTTGGGAGTACTTAAGGCATTTGGCCCTCTGTGGCTGACGTTTGATCTTGGTTACTGTGGAGGTATTGGTTTTGTGCTGATGTGGAATTTGAGAATTAGTGGTTGAAGGACCACTGTTGAGAAATTGAATTGATTGATATTTGGGATATGTGCTTGATTATGGGGATTATTTGGTAATTTAAATCACCATTTTTAGGAGTCTTTCTCATTCTTTTTATCCCCTTATTTCTTGAGATACGAATTGAGATATTATTGAATATATTCTGATTGATTGATTCTCATTTGTTGTGCTCAATATTTTTAAATTGTGATTAGTGTTGTAATTCCAAAGTTGCTCCCTGCGAACGACCTTGTAATCACTTTGATTTTTGAGCTTATAAATTTAAATGTTGTTGCAACTTTTGTCGCTATACTACGATGCTATACTTTAAATGACGAGTTTTGACAAACAAGAGCTACGAGTCATCAACTAGCTAAGCTAAGTCAACTGTAGAGTCATCACCCAGCTTAGGCCAGCTCAACTCTAGCTCTCGAAGACCAAACTCAACTCAACTTACTTGAGCTTAGCTACTTGACCTTAGCTAGCTACCTTAGCTAGCCAGGTAGTCTTCGGGAAGTCAACTTCAACTCACCTCAGCTCAGATTTGAAGGAATTAATCTCAACTTAGCTTGGTTTAGCAGCTAGCAAAGAACTAGCTAGTTGAGCTAGCTATTAAGCTCATCCTTAGTTCTCTTTAGTAGCAGCAAGCTTCAGCTAACTTATTTGTTCAATGACCCTAGCTCCCCTACTCCTTCTCCCTCTATTCTACTAGCTAACCTAGCTTAGTCCCACCTACTTAGCTCTCCACTTAGCTCCACCTAAGCTACCTCCACTTCCACCTCATTTTGGCGCTACCAATACCCATCTTTTCACCCCATTACCACCACCAAAAGACACCACAACTTAGCACCAAAACCACCCTCCAACCACCCTACTTTGGCACCACCTATTTCCCTCCAAAAATCCTTCCATCCCAGCCCTATACCTACCCCTAAAGCCATCTCCACCATCCACCTCACCCTCCTTCTAGAACCCCCCATAGTTGGCATTAAAACCATGGCATCCCTCCATGGTTGGCGCCAACTATGGTGTCTCTCCACCACCAAGAGCCACCAACACCACCATAACCACCACCTTACATACCCCTTGGGTTGGTGCCATCCATCTCCACCATTGGATCCCATAATCACGTCCTAAACTCCATCCTACCATCCAAAAACCCAACGCCAAGCCCCCTCCTTCCCTTCCTATATGTACCCCATCTAACCACCACTAAAAGGCCATCCCAAGCTACATTATCTCTACCCATATCACCTATTCTATTTGGCCAAGGAGGAGGAGAGAAGAAGAAGATTAAGGGAGCACCTCCTTGATCTCTTGGTTCCTTCTTCCTCTCTTTTTCCTTGTGCCACAAGGCTTGGGAGCACACTTAAAGGATGGCCAGGCAGAGGAGAAACAAGGTGGAGGACGTCCACCATTGGAGGACTTGAAGGAGAAGCTACCAAGGAGAAGGAAGAACCCTTCTTCAAGTTCAAAAGTTGCTGAGCTTGAAATGAAGGCGAACTCCATCTATGCGAAGATTCTTCTATCTTCCTCCTTTTTCTGTATTTTATATTTTGTAGTGTAGAAGAAGCATTCCTCTACTTGGGGATTACTTGTGTGGCTCCCATCCACACAAGTGAGCTCTCCAAGTAGTTGTGTACTTTTTAATCAATCAAGCATTTTGTTTATCTTGTTCGATGCTCTTTTATGTGCTTTTAATTAGTAGTTTTAAATTTGTTGAGCATTGATTTTCTAACATTATAATTACCCTAGGTGCACTTGCCTAAGGTGAGCTTAGAAAGAGGAAGTAATTTCTGTCACTTAGGTCTAGTTGATAGGCATAGTCTTCTTTAGCGTAATCATCTTTGCAATTGTGCCCATTATTTCAAAACATAAAAACTTGCAAAATCAAAATACAAAAAAAAAGTGTTGATTTGAGAGGCGAGAGAGAGAATCCATTATTTGACTAACAAATTGGCCTCCTTGAACAACCCTAGCTACCACCACTATCATGGTTTATAAATTGTAAAAGTTGATTGCAAAGATACATGTCTCAATGACTTAATTCGCATATTTAACTAATCACGTATGTTTGCTATTAGCCAACATTTTTGTGGGATAGCATATTTATACAGTCGTGTTTTTGAAACTTTTTTCTATTTTTTCTTACTTTTTTTTTCTCCCCCATGCCTAGCCTCAGATTAGTCCTAATATAGATGTGTTGGGATCATCATTCCCATTACCAATCCTTGAGGGGGCTCTGGCATCGGTACTTTGAGATAGCACCATCCAAGACACTCCCCAGGAGTTCACAACCCCAAAACACAAAGTGATGTAAAGGGGAACTCCAAGCGAACTCAGGCTCTTGCTCCGTCTCTATGGGTAGAGCACTGTCCAAAACACTTGAGCCGCAAAATGCACCTTAATGCTCTATCTAATGATATGGAATATAGATATAGAGTAGAGCTGAGGGGATAACATGTTGACATTGTATCCTCAAAGGAGGTATTTTCCTCCTCGGCAGTGGGAACTCACACCAATCATCTATTTCAGACTTTCACCAAAGCCAAAATAGGGGGCATTTTAAATATTTAAATGTTTTTGGGGCTTGGGTTGTGTTGGCTTTGTGTGTGAAATGTTTAACAAAAGATTTTCATAAGAGGTGCATGTTTTTGGGTTGAGAGCCAAGCTAAGTACTATCCAGGTCGGTAAATAAAATCAGGTTATCTGAATTATCAAGAGTTCAAGAGGAATTCTTTAAAGGATACCTGATCTAGTCTAAGTTTGATAGACATGAAAATTCTAACAAATAGATCCTCATCTTTATCCCTAGTTTGTTAAAGATTAAATCCTAAAGTGTACCTTTTGAAATGAAGGCTCAACCTTAGTCCTGAGTTTTCAAAATTTCTTTAAGAAGTGTTTTATGATTTTTTTGAGTTTTTATGAAAATGCATGCAAAAAGGAATTTTTGTAATTTTTGGATTTTGAAAATCCTGAAACAATCGTCAAAATTTAAAACACCCCCCCATGCTTAAGATATGTAGTGTCTACATGCATAAGGAAGGGAAAAGATGTCACCTAAGTGAAAAGGTCAGGATCAGGATGGTCAAAACCTAGGAAAAGAAAGGAAAAAGGAAAGCAAGAAAAATAATGGGTTACCTCCACCCAAGGCTGTCTTTTATGCCTTTTTAGCTGGGTGTAGGGTGTAGCACAGATGGCAGAAAATCATGAAGGAAATTGGACACTTGGATGCCCTTATGAATGATATCTTCCTCTTGGTCCCCTAAAAGATAAGTGGTAGAAGTAAGGGGACTAGAATGATATGGAAAAGTAGATACATAATTCAATTCTGGCCAAGGTTGTATGTTAGAATACAAGCCAAACTTGGAATAGGAAAGTTGTAGGTCTAGAGATGGGTGAAGGTTAGAGGGGTAAGGTGAAATTAGAGGGGATGGTGTTTGATGGTTAATTCTCAACACAAATAATTAAGTTAATTAGACTTAATTAATTACATAAGAATGTAACTTAGGTTAACTTGATTTTATTTCGTGAATGTAGTATAGGGTCAAGTTAACCTAACATTTTAGATTTTTAAGTTCTTTTTAATTGGTTGAGTTCAAGTTGTTCACTGGGAGGTATAATTGAATCCTAATTCACCATTAACTTCTAATGAATAATTATATAATAGTGTAAGCACATGAATATAGCATACAAGATTAACCAATTAAAAACATGCAATATTCCTTTGAAAAGAAATGAGTTTATAAGAAATATTTTTCATTGAAAACCAAATAGAACATTGTTTATTAAAAAATATAAGGCATAAAATGTCTACAACTGCAGTAAAACAGTGGCAAGCAAACACCGAAAATAGCGCAAAAGTGGGTTTTCTTCTTTTCAAAGGAAAAGAAGAATCCTAGAATACGTAGAAAATAGATTTTACGCAAACAAATATAGTATCAATCCAAAATACACGTCCTAGAATGTGTCTACGCAGGTGCATATCCTTAAGGCTCAAAGGTCTAAGGTCTAAGATCGAGACCACTTACTACTGGCTCCCCAGGGCTTTAGTAGTGAGACAAACTTGTTGATCGTTGACTAAAGCTCTAAGAGGTGCAAAGAGGAGAGGTAGAAAATATAGACTCGTGTGACTCTAGTGATCGCACTGTGTATGCGATAGCATGCAACATACGTGTATGATAAAAACCCTCATGTAATCTGCAAACAAATATATGTCACAAGTTTTAAAAAGTCATCTTTTTAGTTAATTTTTTTACAATAATGGTAGAAAGAAGTAAACGTGACCACTTTTTATATCTTTTTAATCAAAATATGGTCTTGCTTAAATTCCAACAACAGGGATCTATGCGGGTTTTTTCATGTGTTTTCCCACTGATGCGAGATAACATAGTAGAAAATCCCAAGTTAGATCGCGTATAATACTAGTAGGAATATGCGCTCTTAGGAGTGTATGCCTAATGATGAACGTGTTTTGGCTAAGAAATCAGGGTTTCAACAACCCGTCATTGTGGCTCGCAAAATGCGTTTTCAAATACAATTTATAACAGAAACTCTAAGGGAGTCACGTGTTGAACATAGGGTGGCGGCATTTACTTTTGTTGAAATCCGCACTTCTTTTTGTTTCTTTTTGGAATTTTAGGGTTTTGTGAATTTTTTTTGTGTTTTTGAAATAGAAAGACAAGCGAGATAACTTCACAAAGTTGAGAACAAATATGATATTTCACTATGGCATTCAAATGTCTATTACAATAAGTTAAGACATAAAAGAGATAGAGGTGAGAAGAAAGAGGTGAGAAGAAATTGGTTGTTTAGTGAGACGACGGCTCTTGGCGACAGCTTATATGAAGAGGATGAGGTGCTAGACGACGGAGGTGAGATGCAGGAGGATGTTGGGCAGGGGAATGCTTCACCAAGGCTTCAGAATGGGGATCAGGAGCTAGAGTTGCTCTTCTATCGAAATGGAGGTGGGAGGACGGCTCCAAGGCTTCTTATGAAGGTGGTGGGATGGAGGATAAATATTTGGTGGGGATATAGGAGCATTACACTAATAAGAGGCCTTTGGAGCTTGGGAATAAGCTCTAATGGAGATTTGGTAGGCTATTAGAGCTTAGGTGTAGGTGGGAGTAGAATAGGTAGAGATGGTGAAGAATGGAGATGTAGGGGTCCTTTTATAGTGGAGGGAAGAGGAAGAAATTCATGTAGAGGGCTGTAGTGATAGCTGCAAGCGTCACTAAAGACTCTTGCAGCTATCGTTGAAGATCACCCCCACTGCTCACGCCCGCAGCTGTCCTCGCGCCTACAGGCAATTAGTGACGGCTGCAAGCATCACTAAAGGCCTGCCTAAGCTATTGTTGAAGGTCGACTCCAACCATGCACACGCTCGCTGTTGAACGTGATTTTTCGCGAATCGCTACGCTTACGAGATTGGTTTTGGAAAACCTGTCATTGTAGTTCAAAAAGCAAAGAATTCGTGTTCAACAAATAAAATTTATACCGAAATTAAAATACCGGGTCGAACACAGGGAGGCAGACGTTTGATTTAAAAACTACGCGTTTCTTTTTATTTGTTACAAAATAATTCAATTTAGAACTATCTAATTATTTACAATAAATAGAAGAGAGAGAGTAAGATAGAAAGAGAATATTACACAGAGAAATCAAAATGAGATGTAGAATAAACAAGGAATTTTTGCATTGAAGAGATTGTTCATTACAACTAGAAAGCATAAAACAATTACTCTACAAAGAGATAAATTTACTCTAGAAAGCATTAAAAGAATGGAGGGAGAAATGTCCTCCTCGAAGGTCGCTTGGAGGACGAGTAGATTAATCTAGAAAGCAGTAAATCTATACTATAAAGCAGTAAAAAGAATAGGGAGAGAGAAATCCTCCTCGACGGTTGCTTGGAGGACGAGCCAGACGGGACGACGCCTGGACGAAGGAGAACGAAGCGGGACGAAGGAGGACGAAGCAGAAGAACGGGAACGAAGCAGCACGCCGTCGTCGTCGCGGGATCCACTTCCGAAGGGGAACGAAAACTGGACTTTATCTCGCGAGAAGCATCCTGGGTGTGGGACAAGCTTCTCTTGAGCTTTGGAGGGGTAGAGAGGAGAAAGAAGGGATGAGAATTTCGTATGGAGGGGGTCTCCTTTTATAGTTGCAAGGAGTGGGGGCAAAATGGACATTACAACTTTAAAATAGTAAATGAGGGGTCTTTAGTGACGGATAAATCCGTCACTAAAGATCCCTTCGTGGGCGACGTGGGCGGCTCGCGCGCGCCCGTTCAGCTGCTCACGCGCGCAACGCCCGCGCACGTCCATTGATTTTCAGCCGTCTGATCGCGAGATCGGACGACTTAAAATCGCGCCTTCATCCGCTGCAGCCCAGCCGCCTGGCGCGTGCGATCGCGCGTTACGCGCGGGCGTCCAATCACGCGTCGGCGCTATTGGGCGCACGCAGCGGTTGGATCTCCATCTGACGCTCGTCCGCGCCCGCTCGCCCGCGCCTTCCAGCCCCTCGCCGCGGCTCGAACCCGCGACCTCTGCTTCGCCCGCAGCTGCGTCACCGCTGCGCTACGCGGACGAAATGGTCGTGCGGACACTTTTAAGCGCGAGTGACCACAGCCGTTGGATCTCCATCTGACGGCGGAAAGCGATTAGGCGGGGGCCTTCACAAAATGCTAGCGGCCGTTTGGGCGGTTGCGATGACGCCACGTGGCACCATCTTGGCCGTCCATCTTCTGGAAGTTGTACATGGTGCCAAGGATGTCAGATTGACTCGATTTTTGTGTCGTTGGGCTGCGATCGTCGATCTGAAGGCAGCAAAAGGAGAAAGGTCCAGTGACTGGGCTCTGGACAACCTACCTATGGGCTGTTACCCACGATAACTTGCCAGCCATATCACCCTAGCAGGTTCATTAGCTACCCAATTTTCGTTAAAATCACCGAACAACGAGTCAGTGCAAAGAAAGTGTGTAGATGCTTAAGACTCAAAATTCCCTCAAATCAGAGGGCGGGTTGATAAGTCATGTACTTATCACCCAAACTTATTTACTCCAATTAAAATAAAATTCAAGTTGGCGAGAACTCGAAAAACAAATCCACATTTTAGTGGATACACGGGCTGATTAAGTTCAACGACCTGAAGGGTCTTTGTGTTCAAATCTTAATGTAGTTTTTCCTAAGATTGAAAATTTTCTTAAACCCAAATTCTCTTTCCTAATTTTGATTTTTTAAAAAAAAATCAAAATAAAACAAATCTACGGAGCTGACGAATGAATTCAGAATTGGGCGGTTGAGATGGCGCCACGTGGCGCCATCTTGGCCGTCCATCTTCTGGAAGTTGTAGATGGTGCCACGGATGTTGGATTGACTCGATTTTTGTGTTGTTGGGTTGCGATCGTCGATCCGAATTCATCCGTGCGATGAGATTTATCATCTGAAGTGCGGATTTACACCATCCTGGCCCTTGATCTTCTAGGGTTCCTGGGTCACTATCTGATGCTACGGATGCCTGATTAGGGCGATCTTGGAGTCGTTGAACTCCAATCGTCGCCCTGATCACATCCATACGGTTGGATCTTTTATCCGAGGCCCTGATAAAATATTTTCCCTGTCCAAGCACATAAAAGGAGACAATTAACCTCCATTTTATTCAAAGTATTCTAAATGCAAAATGATGCATGTAATGCAATATTTATATCATGAAATGCAATCCTATGCTTAAGAACATGCATAAATAGACATCTTAAGTGGTGTAAATGTGTTTACATCATACCCCCATGCCTATCTTTTGCTAGTCCCTAGCAAAAACTATATGCTATTTATAAAAGAATTAGGTTAAATTATTTGGACTTGAGTTATTTTTCAATCATTAAGAAATTGTCTACTTAGGAACTGAACTTTCAAAGACACAACAGTGCCCGGGTATCAGCCAAAATGTAGACCGCTTCAAGCCCTCGCCTTATTAAAAGAAAGATTTCTTTTTCTCTTTTTCTCTTTTCTAATTTTTTTTTTTTGATTTTCAAATTTTCGGGTTTAAGAGTGGCTTTCTACGGCCATTCAACTCACCCAAAATTTGATGAGAACCCTAAGCTTTAAGCATCTTATTGTGATTGTGATAGACTCGTTGATCGGCAATTAGAACGGACTCCGGATTTCTACGCCTCTAGGTGACCTCAAAAAGAATTCTACCTAAAGGTGTATCTTTACAACTGGTAGCTTTCTCGCTACTTTTATTTTTTATCGGGGTCAACACAAGGGTGAATCCAGTGTATATCTCCCCGGTTTATTCTACTTCTCCGCGTCTTCCTAAGTGTTTTGGGAATTTTTTTAGTGCATTTTCTGAGCTGGGTTCTGGACAACCGATCGATGAGCTGTTACCACCGACAACTTGCCAGCCATACTCGTGCGGTGAAGTTTGGCTTATTTCTTTTTGTTCTTTTCTCCTTTTCTTGTTGATTTTTTTTTTCTCTCTTTTTTTTAAGTAGGTGGCTTCTCTGGTCTAAGATTTACCTAAAGGCAGCAAAAAGAGAAAGGTCTAGTGACTGGGCTCTAGACAACCTACCTGTGGGCTGTTACCCACGATAACTTGCCAGCCATATCACCCTAGCAGGTTCATTAGCTACCCAATTTCCGTTAAAATCGCCGAACAATGAGTCAGTGCAAAGAAAGTGTGTAGATGCTTAAGACTCAAAATTCCCTCAAATCAGAGGGCGGGTTGATAAGTCGTGTACTTATCACCCAAACTTATTTACTCCAATTAAAATAAAATTCAACTTGGCAAGAACTCGAAAAATAAATCCACATTTTAGTCGATACACAGGCTGATTAAGTTCAACGACCTGAAGGGTCTTTGTGTTCAAATCTTAATGTAGTTTTTCCTAAGATTGAAAATTTTCTTAAACCCAAATTCTCTTTCTTAATTTTGATTTTTTTTAAAAAAATCAAAATAAAACAAATCTACGGAGCTGACGAATGAATTCAGAGATAAATATCCGCCCCCCCATGCCTATCTAATGCAATGTCCTCATTGTATTAAAAAGACATAAAACAGAGTGGAAAAGCGAAGAAAGCACCTGAATTGCGTGAATGTCAGGTCCGCTCTGAGATGAAAAATTAAAAAGAACTGTATAAGTGCTGAGTTTAGTGACTTCAGCTAGGCACACTATGCAAAGAAAAGAAATGAAGAATTCACATGTGCAGGTCAGAATTAGAATGAACAGAAGAATCCTCTGACCTGTCAGCAGAGGTCCACAGATGTGGACCAGATTGTGGTGCAGACCCACACCCCATAATCGAGAATATCTTAGGTTCTGGATAAAAATTACCCAAAACCTAAAATCAGAATGTAAGCGGGATCGGGCCTGCGATTTCTGAGGATGCAACCCAAGACCAAAAAGTCGGGTTACAGAGAATTGAAGCTCAAAAGGATAATCGTTGAATGTGTGCTTGGGTTGAACATCCTCGAAACAAATGTCGTAAGGGTTCTGATTTGATGGTTTCAACTTAAAAGGAACCCTTCGACTCAATCTTCCATTTCCTCCAAAATTAACTTCCCAAATCAAAACTTCCCAGCTCCTATCCTCCTCATTTAGCATATCAAATTCCAGGACCTCTTATATATTCATCACCCCGTCTGAAATCTCCAAGTCTAAATGATGTGGCAGAATCAAAATTGACTTGGGTCTAATTATCTCAAAATTAGAATCATCAATAAGCTCAACATGGTGTAACTGAAAATCAGGGCATTGAATTGATTCCTCCAGAAAATATGATTCTGGATCCGTAATGTGTGCCCTAATAAGATCAGTGTTCTCAGTTATTGGGCTATCAATTGGTCTATCAGATTCCTCAGGCCCAATTGTCTCACAGAAATCATGTTCAGAAAACTTGCGTGAGACTTCGCAACTTGAATCTTCACCATCAGGATCCGTATCAATGTATGTCCCAAAATCATTTGTCACTTTGTGTTCCAAGGAGACATACGTTTCCTCATAACCTGGCTTAGGGATCTCAGGCGAAGAAATCAGATCATCCTTAATTGCTTGTTTTAATTCAATCTGGTCAGCCTCGTAACATGTGTCCCCCCCAACAGGTGCCTGAGCGGGTTTTGTCATTGGCTTTCCTGAAGAGAGTTCATCCTGGGAATTATTCCAAGAATGAATCAAAGCAACCACGAATCTCATCCTCAATTTCGCTAATTTCCCAAGTAGAAACTCACCTGGGTTCTTATCCTTAACATCCTGGAGCCAATCCAACAAAGACTTGTTTAAATCATCAATCATTTCAATCAGGGGCTCCAATCTCTCAACGCAAGGTATTGGCTGAACTTCTAAAGATTGAATGATATTCCTCAAGTTAGATAGAACCTTATCTTGAACCTGATTAACCTGAACCAAATGAGTTGGTTCAGGGTTGGGCAGGTTTGACATCAATGCAGAGGAATTAACGAATTGAGATTCGTTATACCCTTCCTGATGATAGGTCATTTCAGATTGTTGAAAAGATGGTGATGACCTAAAGGTAGTGAAATCAGAGAATGGGTAAGGATCGGTGTATCCTTCTTGATTGTAGATCGTATTAGGTTGTGCATGAAAGGAAGACGATCTATAATTGATGTAGCTCTGAGAAGGATAGAAATCAGAATCAAAGTGTTCAGGGTTAGACCCTAAACATGGGGGTTCAGAATTGTATCCCCAATTCGAATTATCCCAACTAACTGATGGTCGATTACAATACGAGTTGGGATAATCTTCATGTTGAGGATAATTTACAACAGGAGGGAAAGAGCGGGAATGCGTGAAATATGTGGAAGGATTCATGATAAACGGGAGGAAGAAAGGTGCCCTGCAATACAAACAATCAAACCTGTCCTTAAATAGGTTAGCCTAAAGACCTACAGACTCTCAAAACCCATCTTGAGATAAAGGAACGATTTGATCTACTTCTGTCTGTTCAATACAACCAGTTAGAAGGAGGGACTGAGGAGAAGGTTCTTCCTTCGACTTGCGCCTCCGATTCCTAGTGTACCCCCCAGCCGCGATCGTTTGACTCTACTCCCCTAGTTAGACATCAGATTGAACAGTAGAAACAGACTAATCGAAAATAATCTCGTTCTGGGTTCGGAAGAGCGAGTCCAACCTTAAGGCCAACGTCTACTCTGTTTTATTTAGGGCTAGGTTTGAATGTGCTTTGGAATGTGATGGGCCCTTTAAATGGGTTGTGCCCTTAATGATTGATTGATTCGTGTGTGAGTGCACAACCAATGGTTTTCAAGCAAGATTGTTTTTGATGTGGTGAATTTTAAGATTCAAATCTTGCTTAGTAGCTTTTAGGATTCAACTTTAGGTGTTTTCAATCAAGTTTCGTTGGCACACCAAGTTTTACAAGCACAGGTGAAGATGTTTTCCTTTAAAGCTTAAAAACAATGCAGAGTGCCTAGTAAATCCCTAAGAGTTGAACCTAATTGGCAGCTACTTGATGAGTTGATTTTATTTGAAGTGGTGCGGCCCAAACAACTCAAACAACTGGCCACAAATGCACCACTAAGTTAGGCACACAAAGATGGTTAACCTAGAATGATTTCTACTCTTTTATGTGTTGCTTTATGTGTACCGGTTCCACAGATCATAACTACGTCACCGCTGCGCTATGCGGACGAAATGGTCGCGCGGACGCTTTTAAGCGCGAGCGACCACAGCTGTTGGATCTCCATCTGACGGCGGAGAGCGATAGGGCGGGGGCCTTCACAAAATGCTAGCGGCCGTTTGGGCGGCTGAGATGGCGCCACGTGGAGTCATCTTGGCTGTCCATCTTCTGGAAGTTGTAGATGGTGCCACGGTTGTCGGATTGACTCGATTTTTGTGTTGTTGGGCTGCGATCGTCGATCCGAATTCATCCGTGCGATCGGATTTATCATCTGAAGTGCGGATTTACACCATCCTGGCCCTTGATCTTCTAGGATTCCCAGGTCACTATCTGATGCTACAAATGCCTGATTAAGGCGATCTTGGAGTCGTTGAACTCCAATCGTCGCCCTGATCACATCCATACGGTTGGATCTTTGATCCGAGGCCCTGATAAAATATTTGCCCTATCCAAGCACATAAAAGGAGACAATTAACCTCCATTTTATTCAAAGTATTCTAAATGTAAGATGATGCATGTAATGCAATATTTATATCATGAAATGCAATCCTATGCTTAAGTACATGCATAAATAGACATCTTAAGTGGTGTAAATGTGTTTACATCACTCGCTCACAACTGCTGGTGTGCATATCATGCGGCCGTGTCACACGTGTGTGTTGGCATGCGTTGGTTGCTGCTATATGCGGCTGGGTTGTGCGCGGCGCCGTTGTGTGTGCACGCAGCTGTGCATTGTGAGTTTGTGCACGCACACGGCCATCTCTAATTGGCGAATTGGGCAGCCGTGGGGATTCGAACCTGCGCCCCTCCCTTGGAGGCCAACATCCCAATCAATGTGCTACAGCCGGGGATTGTCACGAGGAGAAGTTCTTGAGGCCGTAGTGTGGAGGCTTCCTAACCGTTGGATGACGATCCAACGGTTAGGATTCGAAGGTGAAGATGATGAGGGGGCGCCAGTAGTCATTGATGGCCGATGTTGGGCAGCCTAGATGGCACCACGTGGCTCCATCTGGGCCGTCCATCTTCTTTCTATTGTAAAGGGTGGCATGGTGCTTGGATCGAGGTAATTTTTGCACTGTTGGACTATGATCATCACTCCAGATCCATCTGTACGTCAGATTTTTCATTCGAAGCCTGTGAGGATGTCGCATTGCCCTCCTGGTTGTTGATCTTCCTTGGATCGCATAAGGTGATACAGGATTCCGATTAGGATGATCTCGAAGGTGTTGAACTCCGATCATCATCCTGATCAGATCCGTACATTCGGATCGTCAATCGAAGACCCCGAAATAAATCTCCTTCCCTCCTAGCCATAAAAAAGACGTAATTAACCTAAAATATACACTACTCTAAATGCAGGATGAGGCATGCTATTCAATATTTATAACATGAAATGCAAATCTAAGCCTAGGAACATGCATGAATAGGCATTTTATCCTCAATAGTTGTGTCTACATCATACCCCCATGCCTATCTTTTGCTAGCCCCTAGCAAAATTAAACTCTATGCTATGTATAAAAGTAGAATCAGGATTTGATTACTTAGATAAGATTTGTTGATTGCTTTCAAAAATCTCAACACCAAGACCTAGTTACAAAAACTCGACAGTGCCTGAGTGTCTGCCAGAATGCAGACCGCCCAAGCCCTTGCCTTATTTGAAAAAGAAAGGAAGATACAATTTTTTTTGTCTTTTCTTCTTTTCTATTATTTTTTTGGATTTTTTTTGAGTTTGAGAGTTTCAGGTTACTTTTTACGGCTACCCAACCCACCCAAGACTCGAAAAGGACTCTAAGTGCTAAGCATCTTGTGAAAAGAGTGAGAGACTCACTAGGCGGCCGTTAAAATGGACTTCAGGTTTCTACGATCCTAGGTGACCTTAAGAGTTTCTGCTTAAAGGTTTATCTTTTCAAATGGTAGCTTTCTCCCTACTTTATTTTTTTATAGGGTCAACACAAGGGTGAACCCAGTCTATATCTCCCCAGTTTATTCTACTTCCCTCTTCTTCCCTAAGTGTTTTGGGAATTATTATGCATTTTTGTGATCTAGGCTTTGGATAACTGGCAAATGGGCTGTTACCTAAGGTAGCTTGCCCGCCGTACTCATGCCAGCCGGTTTATTCTACTTCCCCACTTCTTCCCTAAGTGTTTTGGGAATTATTATGCATTTTTGTGAGCTGAGCTTTGGACAACCAGCCAATGGGCTGTTAGCCAAGGTAACTTACCAGCCATACTCGTGTAATGATAATAGGGGCCCTATTTTGAGGAGTAGCTATCACTTAGACGTCCCTCATGAGATATGCCCAACAAAAGGCAATCTTGGTGACTATCCACCTGATCTTAATCAGAAAGAGAAATTGGTCCCATTAGATGAACTCGACCCGAATGATAGTATCTTCATTACATTTGATGAAGTGGATCGCAGTCAAATAGTCAACCCAGCTCCCAATCTGAATCTTGATGTGGTATCTATACCCCATCCTATGGACTCTGAGCATATACCATACATTTTTGAGAATCTAGCTCCCTGAGGATTGTGAGTTTGAAGTTAACAAATTCCAGGAGCTTTGGATTCCGAACGACATCACATTGGAAGAAAGTAGACCAACACCTGTTGTTGACTATTATGAGGATTCACAAATCTTAAACACAAGTGACCATGAGGAAATTAATGTTGAATTGATCGAATTAGCTCAATATTGGTCTCAGGGACACGAAGAGTTGATTTTCAAGGAAGCACTTGATCCTGATATGGAAGATTATTCTGAGTCTTAGAGTCAAAAGGGACAACATGTAGAAGAGGATGATGATGACTTTGAGGGGCCCAGACTCAGAGTATGGAGTGACTCTAGGGGCGAATATGTTTTGTTCGATGACTTACCCCCTAAGGATCTGACTGAATTAGCCAAATCCGGATTCCTACATACCTTTGACTCTTAAGATCATCCTCTCAAACAGTTGGAAGAACTGGAAGCAATTACTACTCTTGAGGAAAGAATTTATACACCCCTTGAGCAAGACCTTAACATTGAACAAGAACTTGGGGATGTCATTATTGAGCATACTCATAGTCCTATTGCTTCCAACCCACTTCTACATGATAGTGAAATGAGCGACACCCTTGAGAAGTTCAATTTGGACGATGAACATTTGGACTTATTTCAGGACACGCACACCAATGATATGCAGCATGAAAGGCAATCAATAACTAAGGCTGCTTCTAATCACATTCAAGAACTGGAATGGATATCGAGGATGCCAAACTGCTCACACCCTCTTTAATTCTCTTCCCTATTCTGCACTTGAGAGACTTCAACTCCTATAGAACTAGCTTCCTGAAATCTCTGCTCACACTTTTGATTAACGGGGGAATATCCAGACCAATGCACCCTGTGGTAGAGTGGAGAGTTTGGATAGACGCTTGTCCATGTCAGCCCATTAGTCTTAGGGTACGTTTTGTCGCACTCTCTGTACCCCACACATATTTGCTTGAGGAGCCTTTGCCTCCTCGTCGCACACTCCCAGAGGTTACTACTCATGTGTATTATGTAAAACCTCCACAAATAGCTTAGGAGTACCCTCTTTTCACATGCTTCTGGCGAGTATTTGGCCTCACTATCGATCACCAACTTGCCAACATCTTGGGTTACTTACTCGCCAAGCCAGATTTGTTACATATCTTCCTTTGGGTCTCCTTTTGTTTCCCTTCTAGAGCCTGATTTGCGAGGTATCCCAACTCCACCTCAGGTAATATCTTTCCTTGCTTTTGCTTTTCAATGAGGACATTGTCAGATTTAGGCATGGGGGGTTGTAACCTGAGGTTATTCATAGCATTTCTACATATTCTACATGCAATTAGGGAATCCATCTTGCAAAAAAAAAAAAGAAGGAAATAGAGAGAAGAAGAGAGAAAAAGGAGATGAAATATTTTGAGCTGAATTTCAAATATATTGAGGAGAGACACAAAAAGAAAATGTACAAAATTATGCTGATCCCAACAGTTGATTATGGAAGAGTTACCTAAGTTCTAGGCCAGAATGAATGAATAAATAAAGTCCTAAAGTGCTAGTGAAAAAGAGATAAGTGAGGAATATCGACTTTAAGGTCTGTTCTAGGGTTTAAACACTCACGTATTTGTTAAGATCTAGACTATTCCTCAAGAGGTTGAGGGAGTTGTGAGGCCGATGTATTAAGTCTAAGGCCTAGGGAGTATTCGGCCTTGTTGCCTGCCCTTTGGTTTGCGGGACTTGGTAACTTAAGCACCCAAAAAAATCACACACTGGTCTGGTTCAGTGCGCATAACAAAGAATAATACCAAAAAATGTCTATTCTGAAAATGTTTTCCCGAAGTGTTGACTTAGGAGTGGCGTGAAGGCACAAGTTGATTGGATGAGTTCCTGACATGGAGAGGAGGAAAGCAAAATAAGCCCCTCGAAGATGCATTATAACATATCATTTCCTCGATGCTTGTCTCTTAGGATATCTAAATATCCTACCGGGGGCACAGAAGCATCTTGTGCTGGTTTAGATGCCGTACGTGACATTATCCCAAAATGTCGATTGCCAGGGTCTGAGTTCAGCTATAGAACGCCATGGGCGGCACTATCCTAAAGTGTCGAAAGCCAGGGTTTTGGGAGTTGCCATGAGCGGTGCTATCCCGAAGCATCGATTGTCAAGGACCCTGCGAGGATTGATGGTGGGGACAAGGAATCTGATACAGATCGTGTTTAGGGCCAATCCAATGTTGAGTCTAGGGGAATTTAAAAAGAAAGAGAGAAAACTCTCAAAATAATATTTCTCCCTCTCTCTCTTACTAAAAATGCACTAGCAAACTGAACCTAGCCTTGCTACACATATGCACAGGTACTTTAACTGCTGGGGCAACAAACCTTTGCAGTGGACCTAAGACTGAGGCTGGTTAGGTCCGTATCTTGGCTGGTACTTGAGTACCTTTAGGCCTATAGTTGGTATTTCAATCTAATTTCTAGAGTATGGTACGATAAGGCATTCTGACAGAAAAATCTAGCCTGGAGACTTGGCCTATTTCATATGATTTTGCTCGAGACTAGCAAAACTTAGGCATGGGGGTATTTGATGGGTCCACTTTAGTGGACTAATTTAGTGCTTAAGTACATTATTATTTTGATGAGAGACTAATTTAAAGCATGGATATTATTGACAAAATCATGTGAACGCTAAATTTGTCATTTCATGTATTAATTGCATTAGTCTTTATATGGGAGGATTGATTATTCACTTTAAAAGGCAAGGGCATCACATCAAAGTGAGTGGAGATATGTGGGATTTTATCTAGGAAAAATATAGTAAGAGAATAAATTTTAGAGGTTTCCTTGTATACCTTTCAAATTTGTTCCAACAAATTTCCTTATCTCTCACGAATCTCTCTCTCCCTAAAATTCCTATTCGCTATTTTTGGTAACTTAAAATCTGACTCTCTCTCTCTCTCCTTATTTAACAGGAAGGGATGGGCAATGGGGAGGATCATCGTCTTCTTCTCTCGAGAGGGACACAGCCTCCACCTCTCTACCCTCACCGTGCGCCTATCCACCACTGCGAGCCTCTACATCGACTGAGGCCACCACCACCGTGTGCCTCCTTCATCTGCCACTGCATGCCTCCACGAACTTGCTAATAGAACCACGCCCCCCTTCTGGACTCCTCTCTCCATAAAAGGAGAACACCACAGCAACCCACCGTGAGCCTACCCTCCACTATCATCACCATCCTCCTCCCAATCTACTATGTGCCTTTCCCCCACCACGAGGACCACTCACCGCCAAGGCAACAACAGCAACAACCTCCAGTGGCCACGCTCGAGCCACCCCTTCGCGTGTAGCAAGTGCAGCACCACTTGCCTTAGCGCCTTCACGCGTGGCAAGCGCGTAGCCACCCTTGCGTGCGGATGCAACCTCCTCATGCGTGCACACAACGCTTGCGGGAACCTACCTCACGTGTGCTACCACCAGCAGTACACCTCCTTCGCATGCAGTGGCGCCCTCATGTGCACGGCTAGCAGCATTGGGCCCTCCCCCTTATGTGTAGATAGCCCCATCTTCCTCTTCTTCGTCTTCCTCTCCAACAGACTGAAGGGAACCCAACATCAACGTCGGTTCCCCTCACGTGCAGCCACCTCCTTCAGCCATCATCCTTTGCTCCATCGACGCCGTGGAACTCGCCAGCCCTCACGAGCACGGCCACGCCCTCAGATCCGCCAATGACAGACCACACGATCGTCGGTGAGGCTCCATCGTCGTCACTCCTCCTCTTCGCTAGCACCAACTCCGGCCGCCGTTCAGAGTGCCACCACCACCATCGGAAAGCTCTCGTTGTGGTCGACCTTACTTGAGCTCCTCGGCCTCCACCATCGACTCCTCTTCGCGTGACATCAACAGGAAAAATTCCTTTATTTTTCTTTCTAATAAAAATTACCAAACATGCCATTGCCGGAAACACTATTGCAATATTTGATTAATTAATCTATTTGAGTGAAATTGCATGCATGTACTTAAGGTTTATATTATATCTTTCATGCACTTAACTCTTATATGTTGAGTTTGACACATACATAAAATCTCATCAAGGCACTCACACAACCTAAAGGAGAAAGCCAAATTTCTTGAAATATAGTTATGTTACATGTCATTGCAAGTTATTTCATGGAAGGAAAATTACATACATACCCCTACATTCTTAAATAATCGCGTGTTCCTTCTTTTTGCCTTATTTCGCATCAGATTTGAGCACGGATTGCGCACTTGATTAAACAAGTACAAAGGAAAAATATTTTGTGAATTTATTGCATCTAATCCTCTCTGTGGATACAACCTGAAGTGTGGTGTTAGTTCGATATTTTAGTAACTTTGATCGAGTTTTTTTTTCAACCACATTATTTACTACGACGCATATTTTCCTGACATCATATTTCTGCAAGTGAAAAACTCCCGATCATACATCCATGTCAAGAACCAGGAAATCTACGGGAAAATAGAAGTCCTTGACCTTTATGATTACATCCTCAATAACGCCCTTTGCTGTGGTGATCGAACGGTTCGCTAACTATAGCGTTACTGAGGTAGGCCTAAGTTCACCTAACCCAAACCTCTCATAAAGAGATGTCGGGCTTAGGGACCTAGATCAAATAGTGCCCTATCAAAAGGGGGCACCTGGATCTTTCTTCTTTTGAGGAAGGTGATCTAGGATAACAGAACTTGCCTGCTTAAAGAGAATCACCTTCCTCGGAGTGGGTTCTCTCGGGTTACGCTTTTGGGTACATAAATCTTTCAAAAATTTAGCGTAAGCTAGGATATGCTTGATAGCATCGAGGAGTGGAATATTGATCTCTACACTTTTGAATAAATTTAGGAGCTCCTCGTTGCTTTCTAAGGTTTTCTTCTTCCTAGTTTTCAATAAGGCTTCAGGGAACGGGATGTGGGTGTTGTCTTCAATTTTTGATCCCTGGGCCTTATTGTCTTCTTCAATCTCCTTTTCTCTCTCAAGCTTTCCAGAGTTTTGGCTTCTAGAAGGCAATTTAGGGTCCTGGGTTTGCTTTCCACTTCTCTAGGTGATAGAGTTTGCAGAGGCATATGGGTTCAGGTCTTGAGGTGGGTTAGTGAAGATTGGAGAGCCTTGATTGGTCATGTATCCAAAAGAAGAAGAGGAGGGACCTTGCTCAACCACCTAAGCATGTGCGTGTGGGTCCCTTTGATTTCCATACCCTTGGGCTCTATTGCCTTGATTTTGCACATTGCGCGGGTTGGGTACGAGTTGGGATGGTAGAGATCTGGGCTGTCGAATGTTAGAAATAAGCCCGGATTGCAAGTTGTCCAAGGATGCCTTCATTTGCTGCATAAGCTGCAGCATGGACCCTTGCATTTCTACCATTTGCTGGTTTAAATCAGCTTGCCCTGCAGATTATTGGGCACTCCAAGGTGGTTGAGAAACCGGTCTCGGGGGCAACTGGGTGTATACTTGACCTTGACCCATTGGTCTTTGAGATGCATAGTTGCTGGGTCATGTTTGGGTTTGTTGCCCCTGACTTTTCCAGGAGAAGTTAGGGTGGTTCCTTAAACCTGAATTATAAGTGTTGGAATACAGGTTGGACCTAGCATTCTCTTGTATTGCATATGCATCCTCATAGGGAGAGGATGGAGAGAAGGAAGGATAAGAAAAATAGGGATCAAAGGCCCCAGTTTAGAACCCATAAGGTTCTAAGAAATCTTGGCTCATAGGTTGAGCCGATTCAAGTTAGTTCACGAATTCCTGCCCTGTGGCAGTTCGTGAGGAGTGGAATCCCAAATTCTGGGATTGAGTGGGTGTAGATGTGTTTCCCGAATTCCTATTCATCCATTCTTCCATTCTTTTAGCAACCAAGTCCATCTTATCGAGCTTGTTACAAATCAATTCCATGTCAAATGAGTGAGAATCCTGGATCTCATTAGCATTTGACTTGGGTTGTTGGGACTGGTTGATGGCATCCATGGAGGCATGATTAATTGAATTCTCACTCATTTCCTCAAACAAGTCATATGCGCTATCTGCATCCATGTTGAGGAAATTACCTCCGTAGGAGGCATCCACGTGATTACAAAGTTGTTCGACCAACCCATGATAGAATATCTGCATGAGTTGCCATTTTGGCACCTCATGGTGGACACTTCCTCAAAAATTCCTGGAATCGCTCCTAGGAACTGTGAAATGGTTCCCCCGACCGCTAGGAGAAAGTGGTAATTGCCCGTCGCAAGGCATTTGTCCGTTCGATTGGGAAGAATTTCTTCAAAACAGCTGACTTAAAAGCAACCCATGTTTCTATTAGCCTTCCAATGGTTCGGTACCAATGTGCGACCTTATCCTTGAGAGAGTGGGGAAAGAGCCTCATGATCATTTGCTCTTCGTTCACATTCCTCGCTTTGGTGGTCTGAACTAAAGTCGTCAGATCCTCTAAGTGCTGGAATGGGTCCTCCGAGCCAAGCCCATGGAAATGCTTAATCAAACTTAAGACTTGGGGATTGATTTCTACATCTTCGGTGGGAATCATGACCCCAGGACGTTCCCCATAGTTTGAAGGATCATAGAAATCCTTCAAGGGCTGAGCGCCCTGACCATACATCCGTTGGAACCATTTTGCATCTGCTGCAATTCTTCCAACTGCCTTTGAATCAACTCTTGCTGGTTGGGGGGTGGAGGAGGTGGTTGTTGATTAGCCATGGGATCTGCTCGGCTATAACTCAACCTCTACCTCCAGGAATGGTCTAAAGGTGCTTCTAGACGATGGTTCAATGACCTCCTTCCAAGCATACACTGGAAGGAGGTCGGAAGGAAGGGTAAGAGAAGGAACCCTGCAGCATAAAAAATACAAGCTTGTCCTTAGTTTGGGTAGTCTAAAGGTCTACAGACTCTCAGAATCCATCTTAAGATTATAGACAATTTACTCTACTTGTATCTAGTCAATCCAACTAGTTAGAAGGAGGGACTGGGGAGAAGGTTCTTCCTTTGGCTTGCACCTTCGGTTCCTAGTTTACCTCGAGCCACGGTCGTTTGACGCTACTCCCCTAGCTAGACATCAGATTGACTAGTATGAGTAGGTTAATTGTGAACAATCTCATTCTGGGTCCTGACGAGTGAATCAGTCCTTATGGCCAACGTCTAATCAATTTTAGTTAGGCTTGGGATATTCAGTGCTTTCGGAATGTGATGAGCCCTTAATGGGTATTGCCGTTAATGATTTGTTTGAGAATGTGTGTATGTGCACAACCAAAATGTTTTCAAGCAAGATTATTGAAGATGAAGTGAATTTCAGGGTTTGAATCTTGCTTAGTAGCTTTTAGGATTCAAATGTTAGGTATATTCAACCAAATTTCCAGGAGGCAAACCAAGTTTGAAATCATGAGTTCAACTATTTTCCTTTACAAATCAAGAAAAATATGGAGTGCTTGGTTGACCTAATTATTGAATCCTATGGGATAGCTACAGAATGACTTCCTTTTAGATTAGGTGGTGTGACCCAAACAATTCAATCAACTGGCCCAAATGCGCCACCGATTAGGGAGCACATAGAGGTGATTAACCTAGTATGATTTCTAATCCTTTATGTGTTGAATTGGTGTACCAATTCCACAAGTCAGTTGTGTAGATAAAAATCAAGTTAGGTTATGTGCCACAAATGTGGGTGTATGTAGTGTGTATGTTGATTTACCCCACAAGAAGTATCTTTTTGTTTTTTTTGTTTTTATAATATGCGAGGGTGAGATGAGTGGAGGTGACAAACAAGATAAACAAATTCTATCCTAGGGTTTATGCAAGCACCTAAGTAGATTAGGTCTTGGTTATTGATGTGGCGAAATGAAACTAGTGGGGGGGGAATGTGGGGGACACTTATAGATTATTTTACCCACACTTTGCTTCGGTCTACCACACTTGGATCTCCTTTCTAGGGTACTTGCAAGACAATAAATTAGAGACAAGCGGGGTTAATAATAAGGTGATACGGGATGATGATCCAACGATTAGGATTCTAAGGTGAAGATGATGAGGGGATGCCAGTAGTCGTTGATGGCTGATGTTGGGCAATCTAGATGGTGCCACGTGGCACCATCTGGGCCATCCATCTTCTTTCTGTTGTAGAGGGTGCCACGGTGCCTAGATCGAGATGATTTTTGTGCTACCGGACTGCAATTGTCACTCTGGATCCATCCGTACGGTCAAATTTTTCATCCAAAGCCTGTATGGATGTCGCATTGTGCTCCTGGCTGTTGATCTTCCTCGGATCGCATAAGGTGATACGCGATTCCAATTAGGACGATCTCGGAGACGTTGGACTCCAATCATCATCCTGATTAGATCTGTACAATCGGATCGTCAATTCGAGACCTTAAAATAAATCTCCTTCCCTCCTAACCATGAATAGGACGTAATTAACCTAAAATATACACAACTACTCTAAATGCAGGATGATGCATGCCATGCAATATTTATAACATGAAATGCAAATCTAAGCTTAGGAACATGCATGAATAGGAATTTTATCCTCAATAGTTGTGTCTACATCACCTAACATGCTACTTGATGGGAACACCATCATGAGCCATACTAACTCATTTTGATCTAATTAAGTCAGTAAATGCTCCTACATGATTGCCAGAGAGCCATAATTCACTGCAAATCCATTCTGAGGGAGAGATAGGATACCAGGGTTAAAACTGTAATTTTACCATCATAACTTGAATACAGTACAACCATGGATTTTCTCAGGGGCTAATTGAGGGTTAAATGGTCTTAAAAGGATAACAAGTGGGTTAGAACAGATAGAAATGGGTTTGCACGTGTTTTGAATTAAATGACTTTTGAAACCCTAAAAATAGACCCGCTTAATTAACTGAGGTTTTGGTCAGGATAAAATTCACTTAAACCCTTTAAAATTCATAGAAAAATATTCTCTAGGGTTTGGTATCTTCAAACTGACCATGAGAACTCGTTTTGGCCCAAAAGAGAGTCTCAGATAGATATTTACCCTAATTTAGGTTTTTGCATAAA
This sequence comes from Thalassia testudinum, assembly GCA_037157565.1. NCBI lineage: Eukaryota > Viridiplantae > Streptophyta > Magnoliopsida > Alismatales > Hydrocharitaceae > Thalassia > Thalassia testudinum. The sequence goes on from JAZHRO010000063.1 coordinate 53,341,324, forward strand.
TTACCTAGTAAAATGTTGTCAAAACCAAAATCCAACTCCACTTTTGGATTTCTTAGGTCCAAATTAAGTTTGTACCAAAATTTGGACCGAAGCTGAAATTATTTTAACCTAGTTTGCAACTTGGTCCTATTTGATTACATTTATGCCCTTAACTTTCAAAATATTTACAAATAGACCCCTAACTTTGTCATCATATTCACAAATAGGTCCTTACTGCCATTAATCCTATTCCTACAAGCATCGACGACCTAAAATTGGCAAGAACTCCTATTCCTTGACGAATCCCTTTCAAATTTAAAAGGGAAGTTCGTCAAGGAATTCCCTTCCTTTTGAGCCTAATCCCACGCCCCAAAACCTTCCCAATCTCTCATGCGAATGCATGAGATATTTGGGTATCAGAAATTTCCTACTTTGACGATAATTCCTAGCTTGGAAGCTTGGCTTCCAAGCTCAAAATCCCCTCCTGAGCTCTATAAAAGCAAGCCCAGATCAGGCCTAACTGCCCAAGCTCAATTTCGACTAGGATCTCCCCTAAATTCCTCTCTCCTGACCCGACCGAAAGGCTTCATGAGCCCCGACGACCCTCCTTGCCTCTCTTCATCGTCTGACCACAATACTAGCAACAGATCTTCCCTCCTTGCCTTCTTCCCCGTCGAGCAGTACCAGTCGGTGTCCTTACCCCCTTCATCCTCGCCGTCCAACCCTTATCAGATCCAGCTTCGTCTCCGGTGACGGTCATACCACAACCGGCACCATCTCCGTTCCCCATCGTCCACTACCTCTCCTAGATGACTCCTTAGCTCCCCCTCATCACAACAACAATTTCAAAACTACGATTCAACCCCGCCAACATGCTCCGAAACTCCATCTTCCATCTCGCCGGCAAACCTCTAGCGAGCGCTAGCGGCCACCACAGCCCACCTACGTCGCTGCTCTCACACTCCACACCTTCACCGTTCACTGTAGATCAAAAACTCTAGCTTAGTTAGGGCTATTGATCACTCTCACTCGCCCCCGAACACACCTGCCTTCACACGCACTGTCTGACTTTGCCCCACATGCATAGACCATGCCATGCCACACAACCATCACCGTCGCACTCGCCGTGGTCCTGCGATCCTTCCTGAGCCTTCTGACGCAGTTGAAAGGCCTCTTGTTGATTTCAGGTACTCACCTCCCCCGTCATTGATGCAGCAAGCTTCGAGGTTGCTTGATGCTTGCTCCAGGTCTTGAAAGCCCCCGGTGGAAGTCCTAGGTTGTGCAGATTCATTCCAGGCACTGCCCCAGGTGGTCAATTGGATGCTTTGGCCTCACGAGCTGAGGCAATTAAAGAGAAGACTGTGCTGCTGCAGACGCATAAAAGGAACGTGGGACTTTAGTTCCACTTTGGAAGCTAAAGAGTGCACCACAATGCATAAGTTTATTTTGTGTCTAAGGCTTTTCGCCTCAGGCACTGGGGGTGAGGACCCCGCTCACCTGCACCTTGCCCGTGACCTGTCCCCCACGGGCCTGGCGCAGACCTAACCCGCCTAATCCATTCAACTCATCAGGTGCGATCACGCCCACAGCCCTAGACCCAGGTGCGCTCTAGGTCTGAAACCCGATAACTCGGTACTGTGGAAGGCTTTGGGAGAGTGTGAACCCGAGAGAGAAAGAGAGAGTGTGTGCAGGGGCAAGGGGGGGTTTTGCTACAGAGAGTAATGGCTGACACTTAGCCTATGTGTGAAGATGGAAAACAGAGAAGGAAGGAAGAAGGAGAAGATTAGAAGAACAAAAGAGGAAGAACAAAAGAAGAAGAAGCAGAGAGACCCTTGAGTATCTAAATAGCACTGTAGCATAGCCTGTTTAAGCGCTCTGATACATTTGATTACATATATTTGAGGCTTTGATTTAGTTGCTATTTGTGAGGAGTAATTGGTTATTTAAATCACCATTTTACTCCATTCTTTTTGCACATTGATATCTGACATTATTCTTGTTACAATCTCTTATATTTCTGATTCAAATTGCAATCTTGAGTTTTGAATTTCAAATTGCTCCCTGTGTTCGACCTCAGACTTAAAATTTGAGTAATAAACATATTTGTTTTCAAAGTGATTTTGACTATATTACAACATAGTTTTAAAACCTCGATTTCGTTGCGACAACATTTTGGCACCGTTGACGGGGAGCAACGTGCAATTCAGATCTCTTGGTTGCAATATCCGAGTCAATACTAACTTGCTCTATCTCTTTTGACTTTTATCTATTTCAGGGGATCCATTGAGGAAGATCAACCGCACATCAACCACTCCAGGGACAGGTAAAACTCCATTCAAATCCTTCTAAGCCCTTAAATCTGAAAAAGCTAAAAAAGGAAGGAAGAAATCAATTAGGGCTACTTGCATTATATTCTTAGATTAATCATCAAGTTGCCTGATTTGACACATTCTATTTAGACAAACATTCAAACCTTGATCTGTGCACCCATTTGAAGCTAAGGTATCTGGGGCTATCACATTCTTGTTTTAAGCCCTAGGTACCCCATTTTGACAAACTAAATTGGACCAAATCAGAGCCAATTAAGGATTCCAGTTTAGGATTTTAGAGACACACTTAATCAAGAATTTATCTTTCCAAAACAATGTGTGCCTAAACCTTGATTGAATTGATCTATACAAGCAAACCCCTAAAATGAGGCTCTTAAATTCATTTGAACACTAAAAGAGGGACCTAAATTTCTTAAGAGGATAATACAGGTGATGTTGACCCACCTTTTTGGGTTAACCAATCTTAAATTAGGTCACTTTTCACAAAAACATCTTAAAAGTTCAAGTGAAATCATAAGCACCCTTGCTCTTAATTAAAACTGGTAGACTTAAGAGGTCAAGTCCCCATTCTGGTCTACTTGGAACATTAGTGACCAGAGAGGTTGGGTGGGGGAAACCCTGTAACCCATGGGGGCGCTCTATCGTGTAGGGGTCTTTGCGAGACTCTCCCTCTTTGGTTGCCCAGGTAATTCTCAGGTGGACGACTTTCTGACTAAGGGGTATCATCCACCCCAAACCTCTATAGTCATCCAAAATTTTTGGGTGCTTGATTGGGTCCATCAATTCTTTCTCTCATCTAATCCATCGGTGCATGTTTGGGAGGAGGTCCTTAAGACCATCCTTGAGGCCTCCATTAGATATCCACTCTCATCGAGGTTGAGTCTCGACTTCATTGTTTGTTCAACAACTTGATCACATTGACATATCCTCTGATTCAGAACCCACTTCCCCTTCATCAGCTATGGATCACCAAGAAGAACAGCCTAATCTTGAGCAACAATTCCATGACTTCTTAAATCAAATCAATGCTATCATCAACCCACCGCTGCTTCCTCAAATGCGAGATCACTATAATCTCGCAGTGGTGGAGATTGAACCTCAAATCAACATTCCCGTGGGAGGACCTGAGGTAGATCTCAAGCCTAACATGCTTCATATGACTCCAAAATTTCATGGCTTGAACTCCGAGGATCCTTTCCAGCATATCAAGAACCTAAAACATCTGGCCCACACCTTTGGGGCAGATGTACAGAATTGTGATGGATTACTCTTAAAACTCTTCTCATTCTCCTTGACCGACAAAGCCACTCACTGGTTTCAGACTCAACCACACGTGATCAACACATGGGAGAACTTCAAACCTCCTTCTTGCAAAAATTCTACCCCATCGGTCGTACCAACACAATGCGGCACCAAATCACGCACTTCTCCTAAGGAGCGAGAGAATCTCTACACAAAGCATGGGATCTCTTTCTGAATCTCATGCGTAACTGCCCCCATCACAGAGTTTCGAAGTGGGAACAAGTCCAATCTTTTTACCACGAACTCTGTGAGAATATCAAGCCCTTTGTCAATGCAACTTGTGGTGGTAGCATCATGGGTCAGCATGAAGACATGATCTGGGAAATTATCGAAAACATGTGTGAGAACTCCCTGAATAATGACTCATTGGGTGCGTACGACCAGACGTCCACCCACGCATTGACAAATAATCAGGAGGTACACGAATCCTAAGGCCTTTTTGCATCCGTTGATCTAGATTTGGTAGCCGGTTAATTGGATAAGGTCTCCATTATCGAGAAGAAGGTGGACGGCATCACTCATCATCTACACAAATCCACCTCTACACCTCAAGGCACATACGCGCACCTGTCCATGGGAAGGGAGGCTGCACACAACATCTACCACTCCCCGGGGATGGAGCATATCCACCTCTGTCTGATTATGGCTTTGGAGGCAACTCTGGGTTAGGCCACCTTAGTTGGGGGAACTCTGAACCCCCGTACCCTGATTATCTCGAAGCTCCTCATACCTGCGAGGATCTTCACACCATCCAGAATAATCCTTTCTCCAACACTTACAACTCTGGATGGCATAATCATCCTAATTTTTCGTGGTCGGGTAATAACCCGAATCTAAGGCCTCAATTCCAACCTCGACCACAGGCTCTGCGACCTTACCAGCCCACCCAACCAAGTCCCACTCAAAACTTCCAATCTGGTCCACTTAAGGAAGATCATACATCTCTAATTCTCTAGACCTTGGTTGACATGCAAAAACAACACAAAGAAGAGATCTCTGAGCTACGAAATCAACTAGCCCAGTTGACAAGTGCTCGCCAGCCTGGTGCACTCCCTTCTCAGCCTCTTCCTAATCCAAATAACGTGCCGAACTAGAGGTGCATTATGAACCCAAATCAAGGCCAAGCTCACTTTGTTTATCCGGCCCCTTCTGCCCCATCACCTGACGGGATGGATGCTTCAACTTCATACTTGGGATTTCAGCAGCAAACTCCTATTCTACCCACACCAAACCAGAACCAGGCGGGATTGAATTCTGTTACTACCCGTAGTGACAAGACAACACAGGACCCACCTTATCCAAGCCACTCCCAGCCTGGTAATATAAACCCTAACCTTAGGATAGTCATCCAAGACACACCCATCCCAGATCAAGAGCCTGAGCTAATTCTAGAGGAACCATCTAAGGTTCCATTTCCCGAGGCCTTGACCAAAGGAAAAAGGATAACCAAAACTATGACACCTGAGGAGGACCCGGTTAAGCTTTTTGAGTAGGTCCATATAAACATCCCCTTGATGGATGCGATACTCCACGTACTGGCTTATGCACGATTTCTGAAAGACGTGTGTACACCTAAGTGTAAGTCGCGAAGCAAAGGTGGGAATCCAATCGTATTGTTAGAGCAAGCCAGCTCTGTCATTTTGAGCAAACTCTCGCTTAAGGCAAAAGACACAGGCACCCCTCTGATCTCCTGTGCAATCGGTGATATACAATTTGACCGAGCTTTATTAGACTTAGGAGCCTCCATAAATTTGATGCCTACATCCCTACTAGACTACTTCGAGGAATATAAGCTAAAACCGACTGAAATGACTTTACAACTAGCTGACTAATCAATTAAGTCACCACAAGGAATTCTTGAGGATGTCATAGTTAGGGTACATGATTTCTATTTTCTAGTGGATTTTATTGTCTTAAACATGGATGATCCTGAGAACATGAAGAATACACTGATCATACTAGGGCGATCCTTTCTAGCCACTGCTAGGGCCAATATCAATTGTGAGGAGGGTCAAATTGAATTAAAATTTGGGGGTAAGACACTAAGAATCGACATCTTTAAGGCCCAACAAGGAATTAATTATGGAGTCATAGAACAGATTTGCGATATCGAAGCTGTGGTTGATGACTTTATCGAGGAAAAATCAACTATTTCTGATCAACCACAAGAGGATCAAAACTCACAACTAGAGGAGCCTAAACCCAACCTAGACACACCCATAACTCCTTCCTTTGCTCCTGATACCCACCCTGAAGCACCCACTACTACTGACAACCCAGTTACGGAATTAAAGCCTCTTCCCAATCAGACGTTTCCTATGATTATCAACTCCCGACTCACACCTGATCAGGAAACACGCCTGATTTCTATTCTTCAGTAGCATTGGAGAGCCATTGGATGGACTCTCGATGATCTGATTGGTATTAGCCCTTCATACTGCACACATCACATCTACACTGAAGAGGGCTCACGACCACCCGTGAAATGCAGAGACACCTAAATCCAAATCTGCATGATGGCATGAAAAAGGAGATCATCAAGTGGTTAGGTGTAGGGATCATTTGCTCGATCTTCGACAGTCGGTGGGTGATCCCAATCCAAGCTGTGCCAAAGAAGGCAGGACTCACCATCATCACGATTGAAACCAGAGAAACCATACTGACCTGTATAGCAAACTTGTGGAGAATTTGCATTGATTACAGAAGACTCAATTCCTCCACGAAGAAGGATCATTTCCCACTACCATTCATTGATCAGATTCTCGAGAAACTGGTGGGAAATCGATTCTTTTGCTTTTTGGACAGGTACTTCGGTTACAATCAGTTCGCAATCCAACTCGAGGACCAAGAGAATACCACCTTCACTTGCCCCTTTGGAACATACGCATTCCAAAGGATGCCGTTCGGTCTCTGCAATGCACCCACTACTTTTCAGTGGTGCATGCTTGCCATATTCTCAGATATGGTAGGTGAATACCTTGAAGTCTTCATGGATGACTTCTTGGTATTTAGTGAATCATTTGATGATTGCCTCCTGCACTTGGTCCAAATCCTCAGGCGGTGCATCAACGTGAACTTGGTTCTTTCCTAGGAAAAGAGCCACTTCATGGTACCTAAGGGAATTGTCCTAGGACATGTCATCTCTGAAGAAGGCATCTAAGTTGATTGAGCCAAGGTGAATCTAATTTCCAAACTCCCTATGCTTAGCTCGGTCAAAGACATCCGATCCTTCCAGGGGCATGTCCATTTTTACCGTTGATTCATTCCTGATTTTTTGAAAATCACGCACCCCCTCACTAATCTTCTATCTAAGGATGTCCCATTTGAAATCTCTAAGGAGTGCACTCAGGCTTTTGAAATCCTACGTGATCGAGTAATCCAAGCACCTATCCTACAGTCCCCTGATTGGTCTCAACCCTTTGAGATCATGTGCGATGCATCTGATTATGCTGTAGGAGCGGTACTTGGGTAGAAAATAGACGGGAAACCCGTGGTCATCTACTATGCTAGCAAGACACTTGACGAGGTTCAGCATAACTATACAGTTACTGAGAAAGAGTTGCTAGCTGTAGTATTTGCCCTGGAAAAATTCAGATCATATCTTTTGGGTTTCCGTGTTATCATATACTCAGATCACATTGCAATGAGGCACTCCTTGCGAAGAAGGACGTGAAACCTCGACTAATCCGTTGGATCTTGCTGTTGCAAGAGTTTGATCTCGAGATTCATGATAAAGTGAGAAAGTAGAACATGGTAGCTGACCACCTATCCCGTCTTCCTTCTGACAGTATCGACCCTCTCGGACCCATCACAGAACATTTTCCTGATGAGCACCTCCTGACTATTAGTATGGAACTTCCTTGGTTTGTTGATTTAGTAAACTACTTGGCATCACATCAAGTCGAAGGCCAAGAAAGACAAATTGCTTTCCCATGGCAAGTACTACATGTGGGAAGATCCGTACCTCTTCCGCATTAGTGCTGATCAGATCATTAGATGGTGCATCCTAGAAGCTGAAATTCAAGACATTTTATTCTTCTGCCATGACTAGGCTTGCGGTGGACACTTTTCCGAACATAAAACCACAGCAAAAGTCCTCCAGTATGGCTTTTATTGGCCCATGATTTTTAAAGATGCATACGATCACTGTAAGGCATGCACTCGTTGCTAGACCTTGGGCAACATGAGCCACTGTGATATGATGCCTTTACAACCGATTCTCGTATGTGAAATCTTGGACATCTGGGGGATTGATTTCATGGGACCCTTCCCTATTTTAGACGGCTTCGAATACATTCTTCTTGCTATTGACTACATGTCCAAATGGATCGAAGCCATTCCGACCCGAACCAACGATCATAAGGTGGTAATCAAATTCATTCATCAGAACATCTTTTCTTGGTTCGGGATTCCGTGTGCCATTATCTCTGATGGAGGGACCCATTTCACAAATGCTCAATTCAGATCACTGATGACTAAATATGGGGTGTCGCACCAAATCTCTACTCCTTATCACGCCCAAATAAACAGTCTAGCTGAGTTATTGAATCGGGAGATCAAGAAAATCCTTTAGGTCACTGTCCGACCTGACAGAAAGGATTGGTCATCTCGACTTTCGAAAGCCTTGTGGGCCTATAAGACCACCCACAAAATCCAATTGGGCATGTCTCCTTTCAAAATGGTATACGGGAAGGCATGTCACCTCCCTGTCGAGTTGGAGCACAAAGCATATTGGGCTGTAGGGAAGTGCAATCTAGATCTTTCTAAGGCAAGAACCCATAGAAAGCTTCAAATGAGCGAGATCGATGAATTACACAGTGATGTGTATGAGAACTCACGAATTTACAAAGAATGGGTTACGGCCTTTCAAGACAAGCACATATCCAGAAAGATCTTTCACCCCGGTCATAAAGTCCTACTCTTTGATGCCAAACTCAAATTGTTCCCAGGAAAGCTCAAATCAAAATGGATTGGACCATATCTTATCAGACGAATCTTTGGAAATGGAGCTGTAGAAATCAACCAACCTAGCCTTGATTCAAAAGCCTATGTTGTGAATGGTCAACGACTCAAGCCGTTCATTGAACTCATCGATACAAACATGGCCGAGGTATCTTTTGATCTCCATTCTCCCTGAGCTTATTGCACTCGGCTGATGGCGTTAAACTCAACGCTTAACAGGAGGCAACCCGTCATCTTTTTTAAAAACTTGAAATCCTTCTTAAGACATCTTATGCTGAACTCATATTGCACTTTAGGGTTCATCTATTAGAACAGCTGACTCCACCTCTGGTACCTGTACCCGAGCTTGAAATCGTCCGCAACAGTCACCCCGACCCATCCACCAATCCAAAACCTATTCTAATGAATGATCTAAGCTGAACTTGAACCCACCTAGTTTACAATGAGGACATTGCAAATCGTAGGCATGGGGGGTATTAAAGTGCAAAATATCGTGAAAATCACTTCACAAGAAAGGGTTTCATAAAAAAAATCACATATTCCAAAAAACTAAAAAAATAAAAAATTTGAAAAAGAACAAAAAAATAGAAGGGAGGGAATTATGAATTGATTGCATATCATTTTTTTTAAGGAAAAAGGGGAGATAAAAATGTCAAAAAGGAGCACGATTTAAAAAGAAAAGAAAAAAAAGATAGTCATTAGTAAAAGATTAAGGAATTGACTCAATTCTAGACCAAATCAAAAAGAAAGAAAATGAAAGGAAAAAAGTGCTAAGAGACAAAAGAGATTAGTAGGAATGCTGATCTTAGGCCTCTTGAGCTGCGATCTTAGGCTTAAAAATTCAAGTATCCGCTAAGATCTGGATAGTCCTGAAGAGGTTGGGGAAAATGCGAAGCTTAAAGTATTAGGTCTAAGGCTTAGGGATTATTCTACCTCATTAATTGACCTCTGGTTTACTAGACTCGGCAACCTAAGCATCTCAATCCACACACAGTTTGGTTTAGTGCGCTTAAGTATCAAAATCACGCAAATGCGTTAAATCTGTTTTGAAAAGCTACCTAGATTAGGAGCGACTGATCAACACAAATTGATTTGGACGAGTTCCTAGCACAGAGAGGCGGGAAATTCCCCTCGAATTTGCCCATAAACATATCATCACCTCGGTGCTTGTCTCCTAGGATATCTAAACATCCTACTAGGGGCATGTAAGCACCTTGTGCTAGTTCAAATGCCATGGGCGACATTATCATGAAATATCAATTGCCAGGGTCTGGATTTAGCTACAGAATGCCATGGGCGGGATTATCTCAAAATCTTGAAAGCCAGGGTTTTGAGGGTTGCCATGGGTGGTGCTATCTCGAAGCATCTTTTGCCAGGGACCCTGCGAGGATTGATGGTGGGAACTCAAAATATGATACAGACCATGTTGTAAAGCTAATTTGAGGCTAGAAATAAAAAAAAAGAGAGAAAACTCTCCAAAGAAACAAAGAAAAATTTTTCTGTCTCTTACAAAAACGCATTGCAAATTGAACCTGGGCTAAAATATGTTACAAGCATGGGTGCTTTAATCGCGGAGTTCAATGAACCTTAGGTTAGTTCTTGTGGGCTTTAGAAACCTTTACGGCAGATTAAGGCTAGAGCTACCTCTAATCTACTATCAGCATTCTGACCTAATTTGCAAAAGAAAGCACACATCAGAGCATAGAAAGGCATATGGTCTAGAATTAAAGTTAATTCCATGAGATTTTGTTAAGGAACTAGCAAAAGCTAGACATGGAAGTATGATGGGGACACCATCATGAGCCATAACTAGCTCATTTTGATCTAATTAAGTCAGTAAATGCTCTTACATGACTGCCAGAGAGCCATAATTCACTGCAAATCCATTATAAGAGAGAGATAGGAAACTAGGGTTAAAACTATAATTTTACCATCATAACTTGAATACAGTACAACCACGGGTTTTCTCAAGGGTTAATTGAGGGTGAAATGGTCTTAAAAGGATAACAAGTAGGTTAGAATAGACAGAAAAGGGTTTGCACGTGTTTTTAGAATTAAATGACTTTGAAACCTTAAAAATAGTCCCACCTAATTAACTGAGGTTCTGGTAAGGATAAAATTCACTTAAACCCTCTAAAATTCATAGAAAAATATTCTCTAGGGTTTGGTACCTTCAAACTGACCATGAGAACCTATTTTGGCCCAAAATAGAGTCTCACACAGATATTTACCCTGATTTGGATTTTTGCATAAATTACTTGGTCAAACATGCTCAAAAAAAAAATTTAACTTCACCATTGGATTCCTTAGGTCCCAATTAGGTTTGTGCCAAAATTTGGACCCAAGCTGAAATTGTCTTGACCTAGTTTGCTACTTGGTCTCGTTTGATTACATTTATGCCCTTAACTTTTAAAATCTTTACAAATAGATCCCCAAATTTCTCATCATCGTCACAAATAGGTCCCTGCCACCATTTATCCTATTCCTACAAGCATCGGTGACCTAAAATTGGCAAGAACTCCTCGATTCCTTGACGAATCCCTTTCAAATTTAAAAGGGAAGTTCGTCAAGGAATTCCCTTCCTTTTAAGCCAAATCCCATGCCCCAAAACCTTCCCAATCTCTCATGCGAACACATGAGAAATTTGGGTATCAGAAATTTTCCTACTAGACTAGCATAGCTTGCTAGTTTCTTTACCTCCCTATAGGTCGAGGGTACGGGGTTGCTGGCCTTCCCTCTTTCGTTTCGGTCGACTACTCTCCCTCACTCAGGGTTTCTTCTGCCCTGCTTCTAGTGGGAGTCGATCTCAGAATCGACCTTCCAAGCTCAAAATCCCCTCCTGAGCTTTATAAAAGCAAGCCCAGATCAAGATGAACTACCCAAGCTCAATTTCGATTGGAATCTCCCCTAAATTCTTCTCTCCTAACTCGGTCGAAAGGCTCCTTGAGCTCTGGCGACCCTCCTTGCCTCTCCTCATCGTCTGACTGCAATAATAGTGACAGATCCTCCCTCCTCCCTTCTTCCGCATCAAGCAATAGTAGCCGGCATCTCTACCCCCTTCATCCTCGCCGTCCAACCATTACCAGAGCCAGCTTCGTCTCCAGCATCGGTCATACCACAATCGGTGCCATCTTCGTTGCCCAACGTCTGCTACCTCTCCTAGATGACTCGTCAGCTCCCCCTCATCACAACAACAACTTCAAAACTTCGATTCGACCTCGTCAATGCTCTCCGCGACTCCGTCTTCCATCTCGCCGGCAGGCCTCCAGCGAGCGCTAGCGGCCACCACAACCCATCTATGTCGCCGCTCTAGCACTCCACACCTTCATCGTTCACCGTAGATAAAAAAACCCTGACTTAGTTAGGGCTATTGATCACTCTCGCTTGCCCCCGAACACACCCACATTTACACGCATAGTCTGACTTCTCCCCACACGCATTGACCATGCCACGCCACACAACCATCACCGTCGCACTTGCCGTGGTCCGGTGATCCTTCCTGAGCCTTCTGACGCAACTGAAAGGCCCTCTTGTTGATTTTAGGTCGTCACCTCCATCGCCATTGATGCAGCAAGCTTCGAGCTTGCTTGAAGCTCGCTCCAGGTCTTGACAGCCCTAGGTGGAAGTCTCAGGTTGTGCGGATTCGTTCTAGGCACTGCCCCAGTTGGTCAATTAGATGCTTTGGCCTCGCAAGTTGAGGCAATTGAAGAGAAGACTGTGCTGCTGCAGACGTGTAAAAGGAAGGTAGGACTTTATTCCCACCTCGGAAGTTGATGAGCGCACCACAGCGCATAAGTTTATTTTGTGTCTAAGGCTTATCGCCTCAGGGGGTGAGGTCCCTGCTCACCCGCTCACCTGCACCTCGCCCGTGACCCGTCCCCCGCGAGCCTGGCACAGACCCGACCGGCCTAACCGGTTCCACTCCTCGACTACGTTCACGCCTACAGCCCTGGACCCGGGTGCACTCTAAGTCCGAAACCCGATAACCTGGTACTGTGGAAGGCTCTGGGAGAGCGTGAACTAGAGAGAGAAAGAGAGAGTGTGCGCAGGGGCAAGGGGGGTTTTGCTACAGAGAGTAACAGCTGACACTTAGCCGTTTGAAGAATCTTCCCCCTCTGTGTGAAGATGGAAAACAGAGAAGAAAGGAAGAAGAAGATTAAAAGAACAGAAGTGGAAGAACAAAAGAAGCAGAGAGTCCCTTGAGTCTCTAAACAACACTATAGCATAGGCTATTTAAGCGGTCTGATACATCTGATTATATATATTTGAGGCTTTGATTTAGTTGCTATTTGTGAGGAGTAATTGGTGATTTAAATTACCATTTTACTCCATTCTTTTTGCACATTGATATCTGACATTATTCTTGTTACAATCTCTTATATTTCTGATTCAAAATGCAATCTTGAGTTTTGAATTCCATATTGCTCCTTGTGTTCGACCTCAGACTTAAAATTCGAGTAATAAATATATTTGTTTTCAAAGAGATTTTAGCTATATTACAACATAGTTTTTAAAACCTCGATTTCGTTGCGACAACATTGCTGCTAGTCAGATAGAATGAGTACTTTTGTATTTTTTTAATTTTTCTCACTAATATGCAACAATACAAACTACCTTAGAGACTAAAAAAGAAATACTCACAATGGGTATGTATAATGGGAATATGAAAATAGAAACAGAAAAACTCGCCTCCTTTCTTGAGAATACCTGCAAAGATATCCTTTAAAAGAAGACAGAAACAAAACAAAACAAAGCTAATTAGTAAAAAGAAATATTTACAAATAATGGTGAATATAAATTATAGTTATCTCCCCGGTAATGGTGCCATTAAAATGGTGGTTAATTCTCAACACAGCTAATTAAGTTAATTAGACTTAGTTAATTGCATAAGAATGCAACTTAGGTTAACTTGATTTCATGTCGGGAATGTAGTATAGGGTCAAATTAACCTAACATTTTAGATTTTTAAGTTTTTTTTAACTGGTTGAGTCTAGGTCGTTTATTGGGAGGCATAATTGAATCCTAATTCACCATTAAATTTTAATGAATAATTAACAATCAATTAATCAATCAGATTATAATTATAATACTTTAAGCACATGAATATAGCATACAAGATTAACCAATTAAAAACATGTAATATTCCTTTGAAAAGAAATGAGTTTACAAAAAATATTTTCCATTGAAAACCAAATAGAACATTATTTATTACAAGATATAAGGCATAAAATGTTTACAAAGGATATCAAGCCTTATTACAACATTTAAAACTTGATTACAAAAGATATAATAGCTTCAGCCTCAGATCAGACATCTAATAAGAAAAATAGACGACTTAAAAGTAAAATTGGACTTCTGATAGAGTTTACAGATGTCTGATTTTCTCTTATAAGCTTCCTTCATTTTTCTACTTAAGCTCCAATCTTCTTTTATTTCTCTCTTATCTCTTCGTAACCTTTCTCTTTTGCCTCATCTTCTTCATTTATGAGCTCTCTCTTTTAACCTTTCCTTAACTTCTCTTCTGCTACTTAATTTCCTCTTTTATTTCCATTATCTTTTTCTCTCTTTTTCTTCTTCTTAAGCTCCCTTCTTAACTTTTCTTCTTTCTTACTATTCTTTTATGCTCCACACTTATACCAATTTTAGCACCCAACTAAGCCCATTAACCTCTCAATTATAAAAATTATGGTTTTTAATGGGTGGAACAGGCTTTTCGAGGATACACAGCATCCATTAAGGGGTGGGACCAAACCCTACTAGACCCATGCCTAGTTCATTTATTGTGGATTTTGATTTATTTTTAGCAATGCACAATATTGGGCCCAAACAGGCCGCTCACATCCACGCTCACACTCAGGCCCATATGCACACATGCCCACAGGTGCACACATACACCTGCACAGGCACATGCACGCACCCGCACCCTATGCTCATAAGTTGCACCCTGCGCTGATGACCGAAGAGGCCTCAGCACAAATTCATAATATGCCAAGTCATGCGGTCACTCATTCTCGATGTGGGACTAAGCTTAGCCGCTCCAGATCTGATTTCAATTGATGATTCTTAGTGGCTTAGTCCACCAAATTGATCGAGCAAAGGCTCGATCGAGAGCTCTTCAGGTGCTCTACCTAATTGGAACACCAATTTGGTGTTAGTATTTCGTAAGTTCCTTAGATTTGAAGGATGAAAGTAGTTGTTCATACAACCATTTAAGCCTGTTGAAGAAAGAATTCAGGTTGATTGACTTGAAGAAAGTATGTAGCTCTCAGCTGAAGGCCTATGTGCCTTCAGTGATGAATTCCACATCACTAGGGAAAGGAAAGAGGTTTTGGAGAAGGTTTAATAAAAACTCAGAAGCTGAGGAGCTTCTATTTGAAGCTTTAGAGATCAGATTTGAGTTCCAATTGGCTCTATAGAGAGGTAACAACCTCTGAAACAGGTCTTATCAGATTCAGAAGATCAAAGATAACTGATCTGGGTGAATTTGGGACTTGAAACTCAACAGAACCACACTGAAATAGTATTGGATTCATTTCAAACCCAAACTGAACAGAAGACAACTCGTTCAATCCTTAATAAAACTCATCAAATTTACCTTAATTGATTTTTAAATGAATCCAGGAGCTAAATCAACAAGTTAAACTAGAAATTTAAGCTTTAATTCATCATCTGCAACTCAACTTTGACCTATCCAGCTCAAGAGTTGACTTTCTGTTTCAAACCCTTATAGATCAAATTAAGACCTTGGATTGACTTAAATCCATCTTAGAAATCTGATGCACACCTCAAAATTAGGTTTTGATGACTCTTGATGTGTTCTCAAATGTCATCGCTTGAGACAAAAGGTGTGTGTGTTCAGTGACTTAATCTAGCAAGTTTTAGACTAAATAAAGGCTAAGGATAATCTAAATAAGTATCTCTTATACTTCTGGAACAGAAATCAAGAGCTTAATCATAACGGAACCGCTCCTCCAACTTCACCAGAGTTGGAGAAGAAGAAGTTCAAATGAAGACTTTAGATAATAAAACATACTTTAAACCATTAATTCCTGATCCTTATGCCTAGTAGATGCAATCTGAAACTTCTCGAGGGTTGCCTAGGGCTGAAGTACAAGATCAAGTCGCCGGAGCTCCAGTGAGTCTAACAAAATGATGTCCTAGAGTTCAAAACTCCATGAAACTACTCAGAAATAACCTAAAAAGTCTCCTGAGGTCACAAGGAACCACAGGAGCTCGACAATTGAAGTAATTAAGGAAGAGGCCAAAAGATATATTTTGAATTCAAAGAAAATGCAATCTGAGTTCGCTGAAACTCAGATTGACTCTTCTCACTCAATTGAGTGAGGGAAACAGGTCAGCGGCATGCAGTGATGGTGAAAACATGATTAATTAAGCGACATAACTCCTCTGAGCTTGCCATGGACAGTAGCTTGGAGGTTGAGATGAAATTTAGGCATTTATGATTTAGGCAGTTATTTATCAAATTAAAACATCGATCGGGGCCCTTATATGTTGTATAAGTGGAGGGCCCCTAGGAAGGTGATCTAAGCTCGAGGAGGTGAACTAGGCGCATAAGCTGATAAAAGTGAATGAAGAGTTAGGAAATGGAATCGTGAGATGAAAGGAAAGGTGTTCAGCGAATTAAAAAGACAAAAGAACGCTCCAGACGAGCTCCTTGAGCTCGTCGGAGCTGAAGAAGACAACAAAAGAAATTAACGTCTAACCTAACTTAACTACCAAATTAACTAAACTAACTACTCTAACTTACCTATCCTACTGTTACCAGGATGAAGGGGGTAGAGAAGTCTCCGTCAAAGGTTGTAACGGAGGAGGAAATAAGAGAGAAGGAGGAAGAAGTCCGACAGGCGAATTCATGGAGTTGAAGCAAAGTCCAGAGTCGTTGCCTTGATCAGAGACGTGGTAGAGGACTTCGAAGCTCGACAGATGGTGGAAATGATCGGAAGAAGTGCATGGAAGTGGGGTAAGTCGCAGGAGTAGGAGGGAATAGCCTATCAGTTAGCTACTGTTGGGGTAGAGGGTAGGGATCTAACCGCTCAAATCGGAGGTATGGCAGGCTATTTATAGGTGATGGTGGAGGTAGAGGGGGATGTATCTAGACGGATAAGAGTCTAGGTTCACTGAAACCACTGGCATCATCTTCAACATTGGTTAGCTTAACTTCGAACCCTAATTAGGATTAGAGCTTCATCCGGTCCGTCGGATGTGAAGAGGAAGGTGTGCGGAAGCTCTGGAGCAGGGGTGGAGGAGTTCAGGTGAGGGATGGGCGGTGATCAAATGGTGTGGTGACCGGTTATCATCAGCCATCTGGTATGAGGAAGAAGAAGAAGAGAAAGAAGGAGACGATGCTCACAGGCACGTAAATGCAATAACAACTAGGGGCTTTATTGAAAGAAAAGGACTTGATTGAAATGAATCCTAAGGTCCAAAATGCAAATAGAGGCATTTTAAGTTAAATTTAATTTAATTCTTTTCCAACTTTTTATATATTATTATAAATTAGATAAATATTATACAAATGCCTTGAATTTACATTTTTGACCTTTTTAGCTTTATTTATTTAATTGATTAAATTACTTAAGTTATTATATACTTAGGGTGAAATATTTATAATGTTAAATTAAATATTAATTAGGTTGCTAAATATTTATAATTAGAGTCCAAATTACTATTTAAATTATTAATAACATTAATTGACACTTAATTTAGTTAACTTATTTTATGGGCCTTTAATATATTGTCCCTTATATTATAATTAAACCCTAAATAGACATATTCCTAGCTAATTAACTATGGAAACTAGTTAATCTGGGGTATTTAAGAGCAATGATGAGTCTCTCATCAGTTTTAAATTAGGAAGGTGGGTTAATGGAAGGCAAGGGTTTGAGGTATTCATGTCGTCGACCACTTATTCTGAATCAAAATCATCAAAGAAATTATGGTCAAGATAAGACTCCACAGGCATAGTTTCTTCCACCAAGTTAACAATTTAGAATTCGAGTCCTCAAAAAAATCATCCTCATGGAATCTCTTGGAAGCTTTAAAAATATCAAGAGTAATGGTTTGGCCATCACAAGTAATATCCATTTTTCTTGTATGGCAATTAATATTTGCTTTCATGGTGTCCAAAAATGGTCTTCCAAGGATAATGGGGGCGTTCTTCAGTGTTTCAGGTACCTCAATGTCAAGGACCAGAAAATTGACAGGAAATATACAGTTTTGGTTGTTAATAATGAACATCCTCAATTATTGGTTGGGTTTAATTGTAGATCGATCAGCTAATTGAAGGGTAACCTCGACAGGTTTTAAGTCATCGATCTTCAAATCAAATAAAATAGTGGGGATGATATTAACAGAGGCACCTAAGTCGAGTAGGGTACGATCAAAACTAGTGTCATTGATAAGAACCGATATTAAGGGAGTGCTCGAATCTTTCATTGTTGGAGGCAACTTGCTCTGAATGACAGAGCTTACTGTCTTTGATAAATGAACTCTTCCTAGATTTTTAGTCTATCTTTTTGGAGTACAAAGATTTTTAAGAAATTTAGCATAGGTAGGGATGTATTTAATGGCATCTAGGAGAGGGATATTGATGTGAACTTGCCCGAATAAGTCCATGAGTTCCTCAGTTGTGGGCTCAGATTTCTTTTGTTTAGGGTTGGTGGAGTGTAATGCTTGAGGGAAAGGAATGGTAGTCTTGCCTTGAAAATCAATTTGATCTTTTTGGGGTTTCTTCCTAAAGGGTGGGAAAAGAGTCAACTTATAGTTAGGGTAGGTTTTAGGTGAAGATGTGGAAGTCCCAAGATCTTGTGTGGTTTTCCTACTCCTTAGAGTGACTGTATTGGCAGTATGATTGTTGGTGGGAATGTGGGGGGCCTGGTTTTGATGGAAACCTAGGGGGTGCTGTAGGGCTGGCTGGATAGGAGGCTGATAGTGATTGGGATTTGAACCCTGGTTGTGGTTCCTTTAGTTATTTGGATTAGGCATGGACTGGGAAAGCAAATTACCTGTTGGTCTTTGGTCTGGAGTAACCCTAATTTGGTTTGCCAATGTAGTCACCATGTGGGTAACCTCAGACATTTGGCTCTGCATGCCTCGCAATGATTTCATCAGCTGAGCATTAATATCACTTTGAGATGGCCTAGAAGAATACTAGTTTTGCCCATAAGACCCATTTTGGTTTTGTTGATAGAAAGGAACTTGAGTAGGAGCTCTCCGAGAAATGTTTGGGTTATTCCTCCAATTAGGATTTTAGGAATTGGAAGAATTTCTAAAATGATCCTAGAGAGTAGAGATATTCTCAAGAGCAAGGCTAAAAGAATTGGTAAAATCATGTCCCGGTCATTTTTGGTATAGCCTAAGAAAAATAATTAGTCTCAGCCGGGACAACACCAACATTGTGCAAGTGTTCTCTCCTCAACAAGTTAGGCAAGGGTGAGGGTGGAGTCAAATTTTGAAAGTTCATTCTTTCGTCAAATTTTTTGATCTGCATTTGGTCTAGTCTCTAGGCAATCAATTGGATGTCATCTTGAGTAACAGGAACTGATTGGCCATAGGTGCCTATCTCATGAACACCGAAGGAAGGGATAGGATTTCTTTCAAATGTGCTCATGGATGCATGGTTGAATGAGTTTTCACTCATTTCTTTGAATAATTGATAGGCACTTTTAGCATCCTTATTTAAAATGTTGCCACTGCATAAGGCATCCACAAATCATCTCAATTGATCTTCTAATCCAAGATAGAAGATCTGCACCAGCTGCCATAGTGCTACCTCATGATGTGCACAATTCCTCAGGAGTTCCTGAAATCTCTCCTAGGATTCATGAAGAAATTCACTAGATTTTTGTTAGAAGGTTGTAATAGATTGCCGCAAGGCATTAGTACAACCTATAGGAAAGAACTCTTTCAAAAATGTGCTTTTTAGCTGAGGCCAGGTATTAATGGGTCTGTTGATGATTTTGAACCAATAGGTAGCCTTATCTTTAAGAGATACAGGGAACAACCACATTAGCCATAAGTCTTCTCACACATTATGAGAACAGGTCATTTGTGCGAGGATAGAGAGTTCCTCGAGGTGGCTTAATAAGGTTCAAATTGTTGTCTTTACCTCGAAGTCCCCTTCTGGTATGACCACCCCCGGTCTATCCTCATAGTTGGAAGATCATAGAAATCCTTGAGAGGAATGATAGGTTGCTGAGGAGGTGGCTGATTGGCCCCTTGGTTGGCTAGGTTTGTGACAGTCTTAGCCAATTATTTATTAATTGGCTTGTAGTTGAGCCAGTTTCTCAACCATCATGTACAAGGGATTAGGTGGGGGGACTTGATTTTGTTGATTAAGCATTTCAACATTAGGCGACATGTCATGCTTAGGAAGGTTAGGGATGGGGATATCAGTATGGAAATTAGATTTGGGCAGGTTACATTGTGGGTTAGAGGTGTGTTGTGAATGGGAAGTGGAAGCGGAACAGGACCTATTTTGTATGTTTTCCATTTTACAGTAACAAGAATATGAAAAGAGTGATCGTCTGGTGCGTGGGGTAGAATCAAGTGGTCCCACCAGGTATGAATTTTCGGATCATTGCTTGTGCATACACTTATGGGAAGAATAAGAGAAGTGAAGAGAAAAGGAGAGAGAAAATGTGTGCAATCCAAACAAGAAAAAGCTAAACCTAACTTATAATAAACTCCCTAGATAACCTAAGACTTGGGAACCTAGAAAATAAGAAATCCCTAATGGAACCTGCCTCCCTAAACTGACCTGATCAAACTAACGAGGTGGCTTAGGCCCAAGCATGTCCTGGGAAAATCACCTGAGGCTTGTATAAACCCTTACCAGTTGTTTGACTTCCCTCCTAGTCTTAGACATTGGTATGATTAGGGGAATTAGGAACAATTATAGAAAACTTAGAACCTAGATATTAAGCCTAATGATGGATGAAATCCTTAGGGGTCAAGTTACTATAAAATTTTAGTTAGGTTTAGGAACTTAAACATGTACAAGAAAATGAAGGGTGTTGATTGGAGTAATTCCTGATTATTTTAATTTTTTTGTATGCGAATTGGGTGGGAAATGTGATGCCCAAGCCAAAACAGATAGGGTTTGCAAACAAATATTAAAATTGAAGGATTTTAGGGTTTGATAAAGTTTTAATAAATTTTAAGATTCTCACTTGTTAAGTATTCAAACAATTTTGAAAGTAATCACATAAAATAAGGCAACCAAGTTTTGGTTAGTGAAGGTTGATTCCTTTAATGTATGTGTGACTAAGAGAGAATTAAAAACCCTAAAGTAGAAATCCTCGTTATGCAACTCCTAAAATGAATCGCTTTTTCTAAAATCTTTTTAGATGGTGGTTCAAACAAGAAAACAACACCACCACCTGATAGGAAATCAAACAAGAAATTTAAAAATTATTTTTTTAATATTTTAAAAAATTATTTGATATTTTTTTGGAATTGTTCTCTTTACTGGTGTCAAAAGGCAAAAAATATAGATTTGGAAAATTGATTCTGCAGAAACTTCAAACAATCTCTGAAATTTTTGACATTTTTATATGTGATAGAGATTTTCTCAAAGATTCCAGAAATATAAAATTTATCTAAATCTAATAAGTAGAAAACTTTATAAAATTTAGGGATAATAAGAAAATAGTAAGGAAATAGGGTGTGACGCCTGTTTAATCCACAAATTTTTTAATTTTTGCTACTTATCAAAACTTTCTGAAATTTGGTCTCTAGGTTCCTGAATCAAAAGGACTTCTGTTGATGAAGTCTGATGATTTTAGGAAGCCACTAAGTGCCTGAATTTGAATTTTGAAAGTCAAGATAGAAGTCTGAATTTTCCAACTTCTAACACCAATAAGATAAGGGTGGTGGAGAATGAATGAAAATAAGCAAACAAAAGTGTTTTAGGGTTCTACGACCCCAAATTTTTCTTGTTTTTGAATTGTGCTGATAATTTAGAGATTTTTAAAGAGATTTTTTTTTGAAAGGTTTGGCTTGAAGTACTTACTTGGAGTACACAGGAAGAAAAGAAAACTTGGAGCTTCTGCTCCAAGCAACTCCTAATCTCGCTCCCATTCCTGATTTGCACCTATATCAAAATCAAAATAAAACTAGTGAAGACCTAATTAACAAAGATAGACGTAATAGAAAACTAAGCTGTGCTTCCCTGACAGTGGTGCCAAAAAGTGATGTGAAATTTACGTGATTTTATATAGAGGCTTTTTAAACCGTTGCAATGCGTAAAATCGACCAACTTTAAAATTTATATTCCTAGATAGGGTGAAGTATCTAGGGTCATCCAAGGAAACACTTTAGTTAATGAATCGACTCTCTCTCGCTCAAATCTTCTTTTTTTTTGTATTTTGGCTTTGTAATTTTTTTTAGGGTTTTTGGAAGTAATCGGGAAATCGGAATATGAAGATGAGAAAAACTCGCAATGAAAACGACGCCTACGTGACAGGATATGTTCTCTTTTAAGCTTTCCCTAGGCAAGTGCGCCTAGGGTAATTAAAAGAGAAGAGTGTAGGTGCACTAACAAAGATGAAGAAAATTTTCTCGAAAATCAATAAAGCACAAATTGAATGGTAAGAGCTTTTTATAAAGAAAACTAGTAGTGTCTACAAAGTCTACTTGGAGAGCTCACTTGTGTGAATGGTATCACACAAGTAATCCCCAAATAGAGGGAAGCTTGCTACTACAAAAACAAATTACAAAACAAAATAAAGAAGCTCCTGTGAAGATGGTGGAGATGACTCTCGCTCTAAGTGCAGCTGCTCCTGCACTATGAACAAAGCCTCCTCTTTGCTATGAAGTACTCCTCCTCTCTTTACCTTCAAGGTGGAATCTATCACCTTTAACTCTCTTGCCTGGTTGTCCCCCTAGGATGATCCTTGGCTCTTGGACACAAGGAAGAGGAAGAAGAAGAAATGAACACCAAGAGGGCAAAAGAGAACCCTCTTGATCACCCTTCTTTATTTTTCCTTAGCTGAATGTAAGGTGATATATGTGGAAATAATGTAAGCCAAAGATGATTTTGTTGGTGGCAGAAAGGGTAAGGAGGGGGTTTGGCATGCATGTAATGGAGGGATAGGATTAGATTTTGGTGGGTGGTTATGGCATTAAGGGCTAGGATAGGTGGCGCCAGCCTAAAGAGGTGAGGTAGTGGTGGTTATGGATGGTTGACCACCCTTGGTGGGCGGCCATGGGTGGAAGGATGTGTGGTTTTTGGCACCAAGGGAGAAGGGTTCTAGAAGGTGGTTTTTGCGCCAAAAACCAAGGGTAGGAATCGCTTTATGGGGTAGATGTAGGGTGTAGATTGAGGGGTTTAGTTGGCTTCAAAAATGGGGTTTCTAGAAGGGGTTTTCGGTGCCACTTTTAGGTGGCTTTTGGTGGTGGTTGTGGGGCCAATGGATGCTTCTACTTGGTGTTAAAAGAAGGGGTGTGAGTGGTGGTTATGTTGGCACCAAGTAGGGAGGAAGGGGAGGTTATTTCTGGTGGAGCTAGCTTAGGAGGTGGTCAGCCATGATAGTGGAGAGGAGTAGGACCTCATCTTAGCTAGTAGGAGAGTAGAGGTAGGAGCTAGGGTTTTGCTACGAGGAGGGAGATTGAGCTGCTCTGATTTTGGATGGAGCTAGCTGTTGCTGAAGAAGGTCTTCTTGATGAGAACACCATCATAGGACCTAACTGGAAACTTTTAGTCAGGTTTAAAAGGTAAATGCTCCTACATAACCATCTGAGGGTTACAACTCAACTTCAGGCTGTATTACGAAGAGAATAGGAAACTAGGGTTAATTACGTAATTTTAATAGCATATCATGAACACAGAATAACGAAGGGGTTTGCTAGGGGTGAAATAAAGGTCAAATGAGCATTAAATATCAACAAGTGGGTCCATGCAGATAGAAACGGGGTTTCACGCATTTCGAGTACTAACACAGCACCCGAAACCCTAATTTCAGACTTGCTTAAATTACAAAGGTTTTGGTCAAGATAAAATTCATCTAAAGCTTCTAAAATTTATAGAAAAATATTTCTTCAGGTTTGGTATCCTTTATTTGACCTTTGGAACCAATTTTGACCTGAAATAGTCTCAAAATGGAATTCTACCCTAATTTGGGTTTATGGAAAAATTACCCAGTCAAACTTGGTCAAAACTGAACTCTAACCCCACCGTCAGATTCTTTGGGTCCAAATTAGGTTTGTACCAAAATTTGGGCCCAATTAAAGTCCATCCTGACCTAGTTTGTATTTTAGTTCATTTAAACTCTATTTCTCTCAATTAAGCCTTAACTTTTCAAATATTTGCAATTAGGTCCCTAACTTTGTCATCATTTCTTTCAAAATGGTCCCTACCACCATTGGTGTGAACGTAGCAGCTCTATTGAGATTCAAGCGAGGATTTCTCGCTCTATTCTCAATCAAACCTTTTCAAAATTGAAAGGGAGAATCCTGCAGAGATGCCCTACTGATTGGACCAAGAATTGGACCCTGATTTGCCCTAGATTCTTCATGCGAACACTCGCAAATTTAGGGATCTTTTCATCCCTAAGTTTTTGAGCTCGCAAAGCTTGTTTCCAAGCTTGGAAGCCTTTCTAAAGAATTTAAATAAGCCACTTTTGCGACTTCGAGCTTCTTAGAGGAGTTTCACAACGGAATACCCTTATCTTCTCCTTTGGTCGTCTGTACCTTCATCTTCGGGGAGTTCCTCTATCCTCTTCATTGAGCTATCCAACAGTCAAATTGACCGGCTCACTATCTTCCCTTCCTCGCGATCGTCACTTGCCAACGCACGATCGCTCTCTCCTTCTCCTTCATTATCGCCGTATCAATGCCAATAACATCTTCTTTGGCTCCGGTCCATCACAACCAGAGCCTTCCACCCATCATCTCTCTCCCTAAGTCCCTCTATCTCTTCTCCTTCCCCTACTAATCCTTTCCAACCCTTTAGTTATTAGGTTCAACCACCAACTCGACCGCCACCACCATCATCTCCCTCTGCTCTGGCTAAGCTCCGGCGAAGGCCTCCACTTGCTCCACTACACCAATCACCTCGCCACAACTTCTAGAAGCTCTACTACATTCTCGCAACCAAAAGCTCTAACACTGTTTAGGCTATTGGCCACTCCAGACCCTCACCGAACTCCACCACCTTCACTCACCTTCATTGACTTTGCCATGCTCGCACACACCTCCACATCGCACGCAACCACCACCAACATGTTTGCCACACTCAGGCAATCCTTCTGAGCTTTTCTGACAAGGTCGAGAGACAGTATTGTGCGTTTCAAGTCACCACCGGAGCTCCGTCGCTGCCACCTCCTTTGGTTCCATTTGCCGTCTCCCAGCCATGTTTATCCATGCTAACATTCCCAGGCGTTGCGGACTACTCCCAGGTTTTCCTCCAGGACCTCAATTGAAGACCGTAGCCACACCTTCGCCTCTAATTCAAGACTTCACTGTTTGCTACTGTGGTGTGAAGAAGTCATGGGAACATAGTCCCACATCGTTAACAGAAGACCTCCCTACAGCACATATAGGAGAAAAGTGACTCCCTGTTTGCCTTCGAACACTGGGGTTAGGTCCCTACCCCACACCCCTACATAAGCCGCACCTTACACTCTTGTCCACGCCCTCGCCCTCACCATGCACATGCCACGTGGGTCTAGGTGTGGATCCGGTTACTTGCTTGTTGGGTCTAGTCTAATTCTGAGCTTGGGTTTGAGAAAAAGAAGATTTGAGAGAGAGAGAGGGGAGGGTTTTGCTCTTGTGACCTCATCTCCTCTCAAGACTTAGAGTCCCTGAGCTTCGTGAGGTCCTTGTGCCTTACACGCATAGTGCTGCTGTGCCTCTTCTGAGAGGCTTTGTGCGAGGCCCTTCAGCCTTGGTTGCTGCTACTGTGTTTGTGAAGAGGAGAGGACCTTGTGCCTCTTATGGCATCTGGAAGTCTTGCCCATCGTCTGAGGCCTTCTGCTGGTTACTATGGTGTTATTTGAATAACTTGGTTGACGAGGATTAGTAGTTGTGATTTACTGTTGAGATATTTATGTTGTTGTGAGCATAACTTTGAAGGGTTAATTTGGTAATTTAAATCACCATTTTAACTCGATCTTTTTGCAGTATCATTTTGATCCTTATTGAAATATCATTTTGAATAATCATTGCCTTCAATTGCTTATATTTCTTGTGATTGGCGAAGTAAAATTGCATCTTTGCTCCTTGCGAACAATCTCAGACTCTCTTTCCTGAATCTGTGTTTATAAATTTAAATGATTTGAGTGATTTTGTCCTATACTACAATGCATTCCTTAAACAACGACAATTTCGACCAAACATTTTGGCGCCGTTGCCAGGGAGCAACGTGTAGTTTGATTTGACTGATTATAATTTCTGATCTGATACTAACTTGTTCTATCTATTTTGCTGTGATTGTATGAGATACATGGAAGAAGATCAACCATACGACAGCCACTTCAGGGGCAGGTAATCTCATTTCCTTCTTAAGACCCTATTTCTGGAAAGAATTAAAAAGAGAAATCAATTAGGATCAACTCGCATTCATTATTAGACTTAATTACTTGAGTTGCCTGATTTTTAGTTATTTTTGACATCCTCCTCTAGATTTATGCATCTACTAAGGATCTAAGGTGCTTAGGGCTATTCACCTTCTTGATTGAGCCCTAGGTACCACATTTGGAAAAAAATTAGACTTGGACAAGAACCAAATTAAGGTTTCAACTTTAGGGTTTGAGAAGAACACACTTGCCTGAATTAAAAGGAATTGATTTCCCGCATTGTATGTCACCCAAGCCCTGCTTGAATTGACCTAATCAAGAAAATCCTAAAAGAAGGCTCTAGCATTCACTTGAATCCTTAAAATTTGGACTTAATAACTTGCTTGCAATCCACTCAGGGTGATTTTGGGTTCATTACCCAACTCATCCTAAATTTTCAGGATGGTTAGGTGAAGTTGACCCACTTTGTGGGTTAACCAACCTTCAAATTAGGTCACAAATCACAAATCAACTCTAAAGTTCAAGTGAAATTCAAAGCACCATAAATTTAGGACTAAAATTGGTAGACTTAAGGGGCCAATTTGCTCATTTCAGTCTACTTGGATTCTCTGTTATAAGGAAGGTCAGGTGGGTGAAACCTTGTAACCCGTGGGGACACTCGACCGTGTAGGGGTCTTTGTGGGGCTCTCCCTTCCTGGCTGCCCAAGTATTTCTCGGGTGAGTGATTTTTTTGATCAAGAGGTATCATTCACCTCAAACCTCCTTAGTCATCAAATGATCTTTGGGTGCCTCAATTGGGTCTATTACACCTTTTGTCCCTCATTTGGCTCAATAGTGCATGTTCAGGAGGAGATCCTTAAGACCACCCTTGAGACCTCCATTAGTAGTTCACTCCCATCGAGGCTAAGCCTC
Source organism: Thalassia testudinum (assembly GCA_037157565.1). NCBI lineage: Eukaryota > Viridiplantae > Streptophyta > Magnoliopsida > Alismatales > Hydrocharitaceae > Thalassia > Thalassia testudinum. Next base: position 53,368,346 of record JAZHRO010000063.1, read on the forward strand.
GAATTACTTGTTTGTGCTACCTTTCGATCATATTGATATCTCTTCCAACTCTTCTGCTTCTAAGCCCATATATCCTTCAGCTATATCCATGGAAAATCAAGAAGAACCCAATCTCAAGAATCAGCTACAGTGCCTCAACGATCTCTTTCGAGCATTCATGAACCCACCATAGCATCCTATGATGCAAGATCACTACAATCCTACTACGGTAGCAATCGAACTTAAAGTGCAAATTCCAGTTGGAGGACCTGATACTGAACTCAAGCTCAATATGCTTCATGCTATCACTAAATTCCATGGGCTTAACTTCGAAGATCCTTTCCAGCACATCCAGCAGTTGAAACATCTGGCCCATACCTTTGGGCCACCTATGCAGAATCGTGATATCTTACTCATGAAGATGTTTTCTTTCTCTGTCATGGATAAGGCTGCCCACTGGTACAAAACTCTGACCCATCTGATCAACACTTGGGCTGAACTCCAATCGAATTCTTGAAGAAATTTTTCTTGGTTGGTCAGACAAATGCTCTGAGGCACTAGATCACGCACTTCACGCAAAATCCGGGAGAATCGCTTCATGAGGCATGGGATAGCTTTCTGGATCTCATGCGGAAATGCCCCCACCACAGAGTTCCTAAATGAGAACAGGTCTAGTCTTTTTACCAGGGACTCCATGAAGATATTAGACTCTTTATCAATGCAACCTGTGGTGGCAACATCATGGGTCAGTGTTCGTATTGCTTTCTCGTACTTTAAATCAACCTCATTGTAGTATAGTCGAAAGAGCGTATGAACAAATAACAATTTTATTTACTCAAAATTTAAAATATCCAAGGTCAAACTCAGGGAGCAAATTGGTATTTTAGAAGCTAACTCACAATTTCAAATTACTCAAAAGATGATACCAATGCAATCCAATGTATAAAAACTAGAGAGAGAAAATGAAAAAATAAAATTGTCATAACTGGCAAATGCTACAGTACTTTCTCTTTCTTTCTTCTGCTTCTTCCTTCTACCTTGAGCTTTGGTTGCGGCTCCTTCTTCTTCTGTTCTTCCTTGGTCTTCCCTTGTCTTCTTCTTTTTCTTCTCTTCTCTGCTACGCCTCCTTCTTCTTCTTCCTTGGCCTTTGCAGTCTTTCTTCTTCTTCTTCTTTTCCTCTTTGCTGCGCCTCTGCTACAGTGCTTCATCTTTGCCTTCTTTCTTCTATCTTCAGCTGCTCCTTCCTCTTCCTTCTTCTCTCTTCTTCTTCTCTGTGGCTACAGTGCCTTCTTCCTTAGCTGAGCTTCTGCCTTCAAGCTTTTGTCTCTACCTTAGCTTCTTTCGTAGCTTCTTCTTCTGAGCCTTCTCAAGTCCTTCTTCAGCAGCTACCTCTTCCTTCTCCTTCTTTCCCTGCACAGCACAGAGAGAAAAACCTATCCCCTACCCTCCCCATGTCACTCTCTCTCTCTATTTCTCTCTTCACACTCTCAGAGCCATCCGAGTAAACGGGTCGGGTTAAGTGTGCCCGGGTCTAGGTGCACCGGCGTGGGTGGTGCGTGAGGAGTGCAAGGTAATCAGGTCAGCCAAGTCCATGTAGGGGTGACCGTCGATGAGGCAGGTGGAGTGGGCGAGGGACCTCACCCCGTGTCACTTGAGGCGATGAGATAAAGACACAAAAACAATTTAAAGCACTTGCCTACATTGAGAACTTTCGAGGTGGGACTAAAGTCCCACCCGCTTCTGCGTGCACCTGCAGGGAGGAATGGCCTTCCAATTGAGCAGCTACAGTTGATGAAGGCCCTGATTGCCAGGTGCATAAGGCTTGTAGAGGGATTCCGCGCACCTGGGATGCATCTGCCTGGTGTGGGTCGTCCTGGAGCGAGCGAGGGAGCTTCTTCACACATTTGCTAATGGCGGTGGAGGCACGAACTTGAAATGTATGAATACGGCCTCGCGACCCTGTCAGACCATAGGAAAACCTAAAATGTATCACGACGAAGGTGAGGCAGGGGTTGGATAGCCGTGGGGTGGCCTAGGCGTGCGTGCCTAGGTCACTCTATGGCCGTGTTTATGGGTGTGTTTGGTGGGCGTTTAGGGAGGTTTTGGCTGTCGATGAAGGGGTGGATGGTGATCAGTGAGTGATAGCAGAGGTTTTGAGGTAGGTGGCGAGGCGTGTGGAGGAGTGGAGTGACGGTTTTGCCCCGTTGGTGATCTGTCGGAGGTGGAGAAGGTGATGGTGGTCTATGGTGGTCGGTGCGTGATAGTAGAAATTGATATGGGGAAAATGAAGAGGGGAGAAAGAGGAATTGCTTTTACCTAGCTGAGTGGACGAAGGGGGCAGGAGGCAGATGGCTCGCTCCTACCATCGCCGGAGACGGAAACCCTGAGGTGAGGATGATGGCGATGAGGAAGGGGTCGGAGGGGCACGCGTGGGTATGGCATGGCGCGGAGGAGCACGGCGGAGATGACTCTGCCGCTGGTATGGTGGCAGAGTGATGAGAGGAGGGAGGAGAGGTCACCGGAGCTTGTGGGCAGATGGCCGGAGATGAAGGAGGATGAATTTTGAGGGGTATTTGTTGCCAGAACAGGCTTGGAAGAAGCGACCGGACCTGAGTCTTCTTATATAGGCACAGGCAGAGGCTCAGGAGCAAGGAGACGGCCAAAAGTCTTCACCGGAGGCATGGCTGGAGGTGATACCCATACCTCTCGAGTGTTTGCACAGTGGTATGGGGTGATTTAGGGCATGGGGTGCTGCTCAGGCGGTAGGGGGTTTCGCAGAGGACTCCCCTTTCAAATCTAGGAGCAGCTCCCTGGGGAAGCGAGGAGGAAAACCTCCTCAAAACCTCGTCGAAGGTATGGGTCCCTACTGCAATGGCAGAGGGACCTGAATGTAGAAAATGATGAGAAGTTGAGGGGGTTCTGCAAGGGTTTCCAAAAGTTAGGGATGAGAATGTAATTGGGTGGACTATTTTGCAAAGTAGGTCAAAATGGCCTTCCCTTAGGTCCAAAATTTTGGTACAAACCTAATTTGGACCTAAGGAATCCAATGGTAAAGTTGGATTTTATTTTTGACCACGTTTGACTAGACATTTTACATAAAAACCCAAATTAGGTCAAATATTGGGCTTGAACCCTAATTTAGGTCAAAACAGGTTCCAAAGGTGAAATTGAAGGTTCTAAACCCTAGGGGATATTTTTCCATAAATTTTAGAGGGTTTAGTTGATTTTTGTGCTGCCTGGAACCTTGTGAATTTAAGTGGGTTTGTGTTAGAGTTACAGAATGTCATTTAATTCTTAAATTTCACAATAACCCTTTCCAGATTGAACCATCCCACTTTTTCTCTTATTAAGTCTAATTGACCTATGTCTAGACCCTGAGAAATCTCGTTGATGTACTACAATGGTAAAATTATAGTTTTACCCTTTATTTCATGTATTCTTTTAAGATCAGTAATCTCTTGAGTTAGGCCTTCCTTTAGGTTATGCAGGAGCTTTTGTTCACTTTATTAGGTCAAAATAAGCTAGTTAGGGCTCTTGATGAGGTTCTCATCATACCCCCATGCCTATCTTTTGCTAGTCCCTTAGCAAAAATTTAAGGTTTTAACTTCTATTCTAGACCATGAATTTCTTTCACTAGTTATAATAAGTGCTTTTTCTTCTGTGGTTAGGCTAGAATGTCGACAATGGGCCTAAAGGTACTCTAGTACCAACCAAGATCCGGACCTATCCAGATTTAGCTGCGGTCCTCTACGAAGGTTTTTAAGGATCGTAGGAACTACTTTAAGGTTTATTGGACTCCATGGTTAAAGCACTTATGCTTGAGACATATTTAGCCATGGTTCAGTTTGAAGTGAGTTTTTGTAAGAGAGAGACAGAGGATTTATTTGTTTGAAGAGTTTTCACTCTCTTTTCTTTTAATTCTTGCTTCGGATTCGCTTTTCAACATGATCTGTATCGGATTCCTCATCCCCATCATCAATCCTCAAAGATCCCTGGCAATCGATGCTTCGTGATAGCACCACCCATGGTAACCCCCAGAATCCTAGTTTTCAAGATTTCAAGATAATCCTACCCATGGCATTCCGTGGTCGAATCCAGACCCTGGCAATTGACATTTCGTGATAATGCCACCCATGGTATCTAAATCAGTAGAGTGCTTACATGCCCCTGGTAGGATATGTAAATATCCTAAGAGACAAGCACCGAGGAGACGAAATGTTATTACGCATCTTTGAGGGGAATTTCCCACCTCTCCGCACCGGGAACTCATCCAAATCAACTTGTGTTGATCGGCCGCTCCTAATCTAGGCAACATTTTTAGAACATTAGAATGCTTTTTGCTTGATTTTGATTGTTATGCGCACTGAACCAGACTGTGTGTGGATTGGGGTGCTTAGGTTACTGAGTCCCGCAAATCAAAGGTCAGTTAACGAGGTCGAATACTCCCTAAGCCTTAGACCTAATACTTAACCTTTGCATTTTCCTCAACCTCTTGAGGATTATCCAGATCTTAGCGGGTACTAAGAGTCTAGCCAAAAAGGCCTAAGGTCAGTGTTCCTACTAATCTCTTTTTGTGTCTCTTTAGCACTTTACTTTTATTGATTTGGTCTAGAACTTCGGTTAATCCCTTAGTCTCTTACTAATGACTATCTCTTTCTTTTTCATTTTGTGCTCCTTTTTTTGTCGTTTTGCCCTTTTTTTTCCTCCTATTTTGTATAGCCCACAAAAATTTTCCCTCCCTCTTAGTTTTTTTTTTTAGATATGTGATTTTTTTGTTGAAACCTTTTCTTGATATGAGTTTTCATACATTTTGCACTTTCATAAACCCCCCATGCCTAAGATTTGCAATGTCCCCATTGTAAATTAGGTGGGTTTGAATTCAGCTTATTGCATGCACTAGGATAGGTGTTGAGTGAGTGAACGGGTCAAGGTGACTGTTGTGGACAATTTCTAGACTCGGGTACGGGTACCTGAGGTGGAGTCGGCTGTCCTAATGGGTGAACCCTAAAGTGCAATATGAATTCAGCATAGAAATGTCAGGAAAGGTTTTGGGTTTTTCAAAGAATGACGGGTTGCCTCCCGTTAAGCACTGAGTTTTATGCCATTGGCTTGGCGCAATGAGCTCAAGGAGAATGGAGGATAAAGGATGACTTAGCCAAATCGGTATTGGTCATGTTAATGAATGATTTAAGTCTCTGACCATTCACGACAAAGGGTTCAAAATCGTGTCTTAGTGGACTAATCTCAATGGCTCCATTTCCAAAGATTTGTCGGACTAAATAAGGTCCGATCCACTTAGATCATAGCTTTCTTGGGAATAGTTTGAGTCGGGCATCAAAGAGTAGGACCTTTTGGCTAGGGTGAAATATCTTTCTAGATATGTGCTTGTCGTGAAAGTCTTTAACCCGCTCTTTGTAGATTCGTGAGTTTTCATACGCATCGAGGCGTAATTCATCAATCTCGCTTATCTGAAGCTTTCTATGGGTTCCAGCCTTAGAAAGATCTAAGTTGCAGTTCCATATTGCCCAATAGGCTTTATGCTCCAATTCGATAGGGAGGTGACACGCCTTCCCGTACACCAGTCTGAAAGGAGACATGCCTAATTAGGTCTTATGGGCGGTCCTATAAGCCCACAAAGTTTACGGAAGTTGGGATGACCAATCCTTCCTATCAAGTTGAATAGTAACTTGGAGGATTTTCTTGATCTCCCGGTTTGATAGCTCAGCTAGACCATTAGTTTGGGGGTGGTAAGGAGTAGAGATTCGGTGCGACACCCTGTATTTGGTCATCAGTGACCTAAACTGAGCGTTTGTGAAATGGGTCCCTCCATCAGAAATGATCGCACGTGGAATCCCGAACCATGAGAAGATGTTTTGGTGAATGAACTTGAGAACAACTTTGTGATCATTGGTTCTGGTTGGAATGGCTTCGATCCATTTGGACACATAGTCAATAGCGAGCAAAATGTATTCGAAGCCGTTTGAGATAGGGAAGGGTTCCATAAAATCAATCCCCCAAATGTTGAAAATCTCGCATACCAGAATCAACTGTAAAGGCATCATGTCTCGATGGCTCATGTTGCCCAAGGTTTGGCAACAGTTACATGCCTTACAGTGATTGTATGCATCTTTGAAAATTGTGGGCCAATAAAAGCCTCACTGGAGGACTTTTGATGCGGTTTTGTGTCCAGAGAAATGGCCACCGTATGCCTGGTCATGGTAGAAAGAGAGTATGCCTTTGATTTCTGCTTCCGTGACACACCATCGGATAATTTGATCAGCACCAATGCGGAATGAGTATGGGTCTTCCCAAATGTAATACTTGGCATCGGAATGCAATTTGTCCTTCTTGGCCTTTGGCCAATCAGACGGGATCTGATGTGATGCCAAGTAGTTTACTATGTCAGCAAACCAAGGAAGCCCTGTATCAATAGTTAGGAGATGCTCATCAGGAAAATGTTCCGTGATGGGTCCGAAAGGGTCAATGATCTCAGAAGGAAGGCAAGACAAGTGATTAGCTACTATGTTCTGTCTTTCTGCTTTGTCACGAATCTCGAGGTCAAATTCTTGCAACAGCAAGATCCATTGGATTAATTGAGGTTTCGCATCCTTCTTTGCAAGAAGATGCCTCACAGCTGTGTGATCCAAGTATATGATAACATGGGAACCCAGGAGGTAAGATCTGAATTGTTCTAGAGAAAATACTATGGCTAGTAGCTCTTTCTCAGTAACAATGTAGTTATGCTGAGCCTCGTTAAGTGTTTTGCTAGCATAGTAAATGACTACAGGTTTCCCGTCAATTTTCTGCCCCAAAACTGCTCCTACAGCGAAGTCAGATGCATCGCACATGATCTCAAAGGGTTGAGACCGATCAGAGGACTGTAGGATCGGGGCTTGGGTAACTCGGTCACGAAGGATCTCAAATGCTTGAGTGCATTCCTTGGAGATTTCGAAAGGTACATCCTTGGAGAGTGATGTCGAGCCCGGATAGGTTGTTAATATGATGATTTTATCGTTGAAGTGTGTATAGTGGTTAACCTAAATCAGACCTAACCATCTCTTTACAAAATTTTTTAACCTGGCCTACTTGATTTTATCTTGTCACTTTTAGGCCCAGGGTTGAACTCAGGGAAGTGGGGTACAAGTCAAGTTTCTACGCCTTTCCTACAATGAGTCTCTTCTGTTCGTTTATTGTGTTTTTGGTGTTTTTCTTATTTAGATTTTTTTCTGGTAATCTTTGTCCTTGAGGCACACCCTCAAAATTAGGTTCTTGGCTTTGAGCCAAAATAGGGTTCAAAACGGATCTTGCTATTCGCAAGACGGGGTACCTGCAAGTCAAAGATTATCTTTTCTCTTTTATATATATATTTTTATCTTTTTAATAATAGGAAAATGAAATAGAAATAAAGTAAATACAGTATATATATATATGTATATACTATGTATATAAAGGGGTGGGGGTGGAGGCGGAGATCGAGTGTAGCACGGTGTCGAGTCGGTCGTCGTCTAGAGAGACGCAACCAACAGGACTAGGTGCTGCATGGAGTGTGGGATGGATGATGGATGATGTATGCGACCACGCTTTTTGTACGCGTGTATCGGGGAATATCAGCAACTGGTGCAGATATTCCCACGATACAGCGTATGGTAAATAATGTGAAAATATATATAAATATATATATATCTAAATATGTCTATATGTATATATATATATATATATGGTTATAAATATATAGGTATATATATATATATGTATGTAGATATATATGTATATATAAGTGTATATATATATATATATATATCTGTGTGTGTGTGTATGTATATGTAACTATATAGAGGTATATATATATGTATGTATAAGTATATAGTAATATATGTATATATACATATATGTAGCTAAGTATATATATATATATATATATATATGTATGTATGTATGTATATATAGTTATAAATATATATATGTATAGATGTATATATATATATATGTATATGTATGTATGTATATAATACTATATAGATGTATATATATATGTATATATATAATAATAATATATGTATATAGGTATATGTATCTAGATATGTATATATATGTATATATGTATATATAGTTATATAGATATATATATGTGTATATGTATGTATAAGTGTATATATATATATGTATGTATATATACATATATATATATATGTATGTGTTACGAACGCGTGGCTTCAGACGTCTTTTAAGACGTCTGGGAGGTGGCCCAGACGTTGGACCAGACGTCTGGAACCCCTCCCAGACGTTTGGGATTCGGTTACGGCGGCACGCGCGGTCGCATCTGCACATGCGCGGGTGCCCTTTTTTCCCTCTCCTCCGTAGGCGCTGCCCCCTGTCCTGCTCTCTCTCTCCTCCCCACGAGGCTTTAAAAAGCCTCGCCCTCTCCCTCACTCTCACCACCTCCGCTTCTCCTTCTTCTTCTTCCAGCGAGTGCGAGCGTGAGCGAGCGGCGGCGGTGGCAGCCGCGGCGAGTGCGGGAGGAGGTGCTATGCAAGAAGAGGAGGCGCTCGGCCGTGAGGGCGAGCTTGCCGGGGCTGCTAGAGCCGGCCGGCGGGGGTGCAGCGGGCGTGGAGTGACACGGGAGGCTTGCTGCAGCTCGAGCAGCAGGCAGACGAGGCGTGGCGCAGCCGTGCATCGCGGGCGGAGGGCGAGTCGCGCTCTGATTCTGGAGGTTTTTCCAGAATTAGACGTCTGGGATTCCAACCAGACGACTCGGAAGACGTCTGGTAAGTAAGTTATTTTTCGTACCTCCTTCCTTTCATTCGACCATCCGTACTGAGCACGAGGATGTGTACGCGTAGGTTCTGAGATTCGCATCCAACGCGAATCAGACGTCTGGCAGTGGTGCCAGACGACTGGAGGGACTTCCAGATGTCCAGGGTGACCATCGGACATCTGGGAACTAGGCCAGATGCCCCCGTAGGTTTCTGGACGTCTGAGAGACCATGCAGAGCAAAGGTAACCTCTGATCTACTTTTTAAGACGTCTGGAAGAGGTTCCAGATGTCTGATTTTGCACTGTTTCATCGTTTTCGACTTGTTTAGGGCCCGTTCGGAGTCCGTTTTCCACGTTTCGAGTTGCGTGCTTTTCAGAATTAAATCCTCTACCCATCCACAGTAGTTGTATACTGTTTTGAGACACTCCTTGTGTTTGATCCTTGTGATAGGACCCCATTCCGTTGCAGTCTCGGGGGTTGCAGAGGTACGCGGGATTCCCGACCACGCCCCCAGTACGCCTGTTGTAACCGGTAGAGTGGCTTTTAAGTTTATTAGTATAATCTGTTAAATTATGGAACCATAAATAGAACCTAGGACATTGCATGAATCCTAGGAATGAGAAACTAGAATGAATGGTAGATCCTAGGGTGTTGCATGAATCCTAGGGCTGGAAAACTAGATTGTATGATAGATCCTAGGGTATGGCATGAATCCCAGGATGGGAAGAACTAGTGGAATATATGAATACTGCAGTCTTGGAAAACGTGGAAAGGAAATAATAGCTACCTGTAAATTGGTTTAACAGCTGCCTATTATGAATAAATGAGCATGTCTGAGAATATGGGATGTATGAACGTGAAACTGGAAAGGTGAAACCTGAATGTGCTGAGTTAAAAGAACTGGAACCCTACGGGGAATTAGGAGTGGAACTCCTGGAAAGAGAAAGGAATGGAACTGAGAAAGAAAGACGTGGTAGTGTGCTGTCTCTTGGGTACGTAGTACCAAGGGAAGTACCTGTACCTGTTTAGTGCATAGCGGAGCCAGCCGCCCCAGGGACCCGGGGTCAAGACTGGCCACTTTGTACCGACTTACTGGCCCTCATGTACGTAGTACTGAGGAGAGCTACTAGTGTAGGGAGGTACTAGCTACCCCACGGGCCCCAGGGTTCTGCTAGCCTCCTACACCGACTTGTTAGGCCCACTGGGCAAACCAGGGTAGTCAGGCGAGGGTGCGCAGACTGTGGAGGGGCAAGGCCCCTATTTTGTTACTGTGGAGGGCTTGGACCCCTATTACTGAGAGGGCTCTGCCCTGTACTGGTTCTGTGCTGTGCTTTGGGCGCACCCGTTAACGGAAACGACTGACCGCGTGTCAGTGCGAGTTAGCTACCTGTGCATTTATCGCATGTGCCGTAGTCACCATTACGCCTGTCCGTGACCTTGGGGTGGTTGACTGAGAGTAGGATCACCATGGGGGACTCTCCCAGGCAGGAGAGCACCACGTGCTACTTCTACTTTTTGGAAAAGACTGCAATCAAGATCGTTCCCACGAGGAACATTCAAGATCAAGTGAAGGATCTGAGAAATAGATAAATTTTGAAACAATAGAAAGACGTAAATAAAGGAAGAAAGAAAATTAAAACAGCTGCGGGGGGAGGGAAAGCCTGTAAGCAATGGGTCCAACCCGCTCTAGGACCTCAAAGGGCCCCACAATCCTCGGCGCAAGCTTCCCTCTCACTCCCAACCGCTGCAGGCCCTTCATGGGCGAAACACGAAGAAAGACGTGATCCCCAACCTCTAACTGCACCTCTCTGCATCTCCGATCCACGTAGCTCTTCTGTCTGCTCCTGACAGTACGGAGTCGCCTATGGAGGTCAGGAATCCCGCATACCTCCGCAACCCCCGAGACTGCAACGGAACGGGGTCCTATCACAAGGATCAAACACAAGGAGTTTCTCAAAACAGTATACAACTACTGTAGACGGGTAGAGGATTTAATTCCAAAAAGCACGCAACTCGAAACGCGGAAAACAGACTCCGAACGAGCCCTAAACGGGTCGAAAATGATGAAACAGTGTAAAATAAGACGTCTGGAACCTCTTCCAGACATCTTAAAAAGTGGATCAGAGGTTACCTTTGTTTTGCGTGGTCTCTCAGACGTCCAGAAGCCTACGGGGGCATCTGGGGTAGTTCCCAGACGTCCGATGGTCACCCCGGACGTCTGGAAGTCGCTCCCGTCATCTGGCACCACTTCCAGACATCTGATTCGCGTTGGATGCGAATCTCAGACCCTGCGCGTACCCATTCCTCGTGCTCAGTACGGACGGTCAAAGGAAAGAAAAAGGTACGAAAATAACTTACTTACCTGATGTCTGGACAGTCCTCGAGACGTCTTCCTCGTTGTCAGGTTGGAAGCCCAGATGTCTGATTCTGGAAAAATTTCTAGAACCAGGGCGCGACTCGCCCTCCGCCCACGACGCACGGCCGCGCCGCGCCTCGCCCGCCTACTGCTCGAGCTGCAGCAGGCCTCCTGCGTCACTCCGCGCCTGCTGCACCCCCGCCGGCTGGCTCTAGCAGCCCCGGCAAGCTCGCCCTCACGGCCGAGAGCCTCCTCCTCTCGTGCAGCACCTCCCCCTCGCACTAGCCGCGGCTGCCACCACCGCCGCTTGCTCACTCGCGCTCGCACTCGCGCACTGGCTAGAAGTAGAAGGAGAAGCGGAGGTGGTGAGAGTGAGGGAGAGGGCGAGGCTTTTTAAAGCCTCGTGGGGAGGAGAGAGAGAGCGGGACAGGGGGTAGCGCCTGCGGAGGAGAGGGAAAAAGGGCACCCGTAGGTCTACGCGCGCAGGCCCGCAGACGCGACCGCGCGTGCCGCCGTAACCGAATCCCAGACGTCTGGGAGGGGTTCCAGACGTCTGGTCTGACGTCTGGGCCACCTCCCAGACATCATAAAAGACGTCTGAAGCCGCGCGTTTGTAACAATATAACAGACTCAAAGGAAGTTTCGTCCCCAAAACTTGCGCTAACTGGGGTGCGGGAAAAACGTCATAGTAACCATAACAAACTCAAAGAGGACCGAAGCCGGTCTGAAAATACGTACCCACGAAGAGCTCCGGGTACCGCTCCCGCATTGCCGCCTCAGGCTCCCAGGTAGCCTCCTCGTACCGCTGGCTCCTCCACAAAACCTTTACCTGGGGTACTTGCTTTCGTCTCAAACTACGGATGGCTCGGTCTAGAATCTGCACTGGCCGCTCGAGGTAGGCCAGGTTGTCGTCCACCTCGACGCTCTCGTGACTCAGTACGTGACTGGGATTGGCTACGTACTTCCTGATGTTGGACATGTGGAACACGTCGTGCACACTGGAAAGCTGGGGAGGGAGGGCAAGCCTATAAGCAACGGGTCCAACCCACTCCAGGACCTCAAAGGGCCCCACAAACCTCGGCGTGAGCTTTCCTCTCACTCCAAACCGTTGTAGGCCCTTCATGGGCGAAACACGGAGAAAGACGTGGTCCCCAACCTCAAACTGCACCTCTCTACATCTCCGATCCGCGTAGCTCTTCTGTCTGCTCCTGACAGTGCGGTGTCGCCTGTGGATTTGCTCGACTACCTCCTGACTCTGTCAGATCAACCTAGGGCCAACCTCCCACTTGGTCCCCACCTCAACCCAACTCAAGGGTGCCGTACACCTCCGTCCGTACAGAGCCTCGTAGGGAGCCATGCCAATGCTCGAGTGATAGCTGTTGTTGTACGAAAACTCCGCCTGGGGCAGGTGTTCCTCCCAAGAGCCCCTCCAGTCCAGTACACAGGTACGCAAAAGGTCCTCAAGTGTCTGTATCGTGCGCTCAGACTGTCCGTCCGTCTGGGGGTGGTAAGCTGTACTAAACCTCAACCGCATCCCCAGGGCCTGCTGAAACTCAGCCCAAAATTGGGACATAAAGCGGGTATCCCGGTCGGATACGATCTCCCGCGGAACTCCGTGTAGTCGTACCACGTCGCGAATATACCTCTTTGCCAACTGTGCTGGTCCCAAAGTGACTCGGATTGGCAGGAATCGTGCCATCTTCATCAGTCTATCCACAATTACCCAGACAGCGTCGTGTCCTCGTTGGGTAACAGGTAAGCCCACCACCAAGTCCATGGTGATGCTCTCCCACTTCCACTCTGGCACTGGAAGCGGCTGTAGCGGCCCTGTAGGCCTCTGATGCTCGGCTTTCACCTGCAGGCACACTAAGCACTGCTGCACGAATTCACCCACATCCCGCTTCATCCCCCTCCACCAAAACTCGCGTCTCAAGTCGTGGTACATCTTCGTGTTTCCAGGATGTATGGTGAATCTGGAATCGTGTGCCTCAGTCAGGAGCTCTCTCAACAGCCCCTCGTCTCTGGGAACGCACAACCGTCCCCTCAGGCGCAGCACCTGGTCTATGAAAGAGAAGTCCCCTGGGTCTCCTGATAGTACTCTATCGCGCAAGGACTGCAAGTACGGATCGGCCATCTGTCCTATGATGATGCGGTCTATCAGCTCTGGCCTAGTTTGTCGTGTCACCGTCACTGCCCCACAGTGCCCCCGTAACTCCAGGGGTCGCCAACTGCCCACCTCCTCCAAAAGGCTCCAACTCTGTAACTGTAAACTGGCCAAGTGTGCGTGCGCCTTACGGCTCAAGGCGTCAGCCACCACATTGGCCTTTCCCGGGTGGTAGGAGATGCTGCAGTCGTAGTCCTTCAGGAGCTCCAACCAACGTCTCTGTCTCATGTTGAGCTCCTTCTGATCAAAAAGGTATCTGAGGCTCTTGTGATCTATGAAAATTTTGAAGGTTTCACCGTACAAGTAGTGCCTCCAAGTCTTCAGCGCGAAGACAACAGCTGCCAACTCTAGGTCGTGGGTAGGGTAGGTATGCTCATGGGGCTTCAGTTGCCGCGAAGCGTAAGCGACAACGTGACCCTTCTGCATGAGCACACCTCCTAACCCCTGCAAGGAGGCATCCGTGTACACAACGAACCCGCCACTATTGTCAGGGATGGTGAGCACAGGAGCCGAAGTCAACCTCTCCTTCAGCTTCTAAAAACACGCCTCACAGGCGTCTGTCCAAGTGAAGGGCACGTCCTTCCAGGTCAACTGTGTCATAGGATGCACAATCTGTGAAAAACCTCTGATGAATCATCTGTAGTAGCCTGCCAGTCCCAGGAAACTGCGAATCTCAGTGACTGGAGTGGTCTCTCCTACCTGAGTACTGCCTCGACCTTGGCTGGGTCCATTGCCAAGCCATCTCCAGAGATCACATGACCTAAGGAGGTCACCTCCCTCAACCAGAACTCGCACTTGCTGTATTTGGCGTACAGCCTACGTCGTCTCAGAGTGTCTAGAACCATCCGCAAGTGCTGTCCGTGCTGCGTTTGATCTCTGGAATAGATGAGTACATCATCTATGAAAACCACCACGAACTGGTCCAAGTACAGTCTAAACACCCGGTTCATCAGATCCATAAAAGCAGCGGGGGCATTGGTCAGCCCAAACGGCATGTAACGACCCGGTTCCGAGTCCCTACGAGACACGAGAACCGGACCGACTCGACTAATCCCAAGACCTAGTCGTCCAACGAGGAAGTAACCAAAAGAGCAGTAAAATAAACCACATTCAGCATGAATATAACTAACAATAAGAAAGTACAGCAGTAAGGAAAGAAACTACTGCAGTATATACCACTACAACAGTAGAACAACATTTATCATATAACATGAACTGCAGGTAAAGAAAAGTACAGCGGAAACAAGAACTACTCACTATAACGGAAACAAAGAAGTACAAAAGACAGTGGTAACTCTACTGGACCCTACTCGGCCTAGCGTCCTCTGCAGCCGCTAACCCTGGCTGCTCAACACCTGGTCCTGAAAAAGGTAACGAGCGTAACATGTCAGCAAAACGCTGAGTAGAGTGGCAACTAAAACTAAAGACAACAGTAGAGTGAGTAGAGTGTACAGTAGCTGTTATGTTCTATTACTTTCTTTATTCACATCTTTCAATTGTCTCACTATTTCATTTATTCCCCAGATCTTTTTCTTGATCTCGAATGTTCCTCGTGGGAACGATCTTGATTGCAGTCTTTTCCAAAAAGTAGAAGTAGCATGTGGTGCTCTCCTGGCCGGGAGAGTCCCCCGTGGTGATCCTACCCTCAGTCAACCACCCCAAGGTCACTGACAGACGTAACGGTGACTACGGCACGCGCTATAAACGCACAGGTAGCTAACCCATACTGGCATGCGGTCAGTCGTTTCCGTTAACGGGTGCACCCAAAGCACAGCATGGAACCAGTCCAGGGCAGAGCCCTCTCAGTAACAGGGGTCCAACCCCCCACAGTAACCAAACCGGGGCCTTGCCCCTCCACAGTCCGGGCACCCTTGCCTGACTACCCTGGTTTGCCCCAGCGGGCCTAACAAGTCGGTGTGGGAGGCTAGCAGAACCCCGGGGCCTGTGGGGTAGCTAGTACCTCCCTACACTAGTAGCTCTCCTTGGTACTACGTACGCGAGGGCCAGCAAGTCGGTATAGAGTGGCCAGTCCTAACCCCGGGTCCCTGGGGCGGCTGGCTCCGCTCTGCACTAAACAGGGGGACAGTCGCTCTCCTTGGTACTCCGTACTCAAGGGCCAGCTCACTTCCCCAATACTATTCCATTCACTTTCCAGGAGTTCTACTCCTACTTCCCCGTAGGGTTCCATCCTTTTTACTCAAACATCCAGGTTTCACTTTCCAGTTTCACATTCTTACAATACATGTTCTCAACCACGTTATTTATTCAGAACAGGCAGCTGTTAATTCAAATTACAGGCAGCTTTATATCTCTTTCCATTTTCCAAGACTGCAGTATTATATATTCCACTAGTTTTTCCCATCCTAGGATTCATGCCATATCCTAGGATGTATCATACAGTCTAGTTTTCCAGCCCTAGGATTCATGCAACACCTAGGAGCTATCATATATTTCTCATTCCTAGGATTCATGCAACGTCCTAGGTTCTAGTTATGGTTCCATACTTTAATAGATTTTATTAATAACTTAAAACCACTCTACCAGGTACAACGGGAGTAATGGGGGCGTGATCGGGAATCCCACGCGCCTCTGTGACTCCCAAGACTGCAACTGAAGGAGGTCCTATCACAAGGATAAAACACAAGGAGTGTCTCAAAACAGTGTATAGCTACTGTAGACGGGTAGAGGAATTAATTCTGAAAAGAACGCAACTCGAATCGTGGAAAACGGAACCCGAACGGGCCCTAAACGGGTCGAAAACGACGACACTGTGCAAAATCAGACGTCTGGAACTTCTTCCAGACGTCTTAAAAAGTGGATCAGAGAATTACCTTGTTCAGCGTGATTTCCCAGACGTCCAGAAGTCTGCGGGGATGTCTGGCCTAGCTCCCAGACGTCCGATGGTCACCCCGGACGTCTGGAGGTCGCTTCCGCCATCTGGTACTACTGCCAGACGTCTGATTCAAGTTGGATGGCAAATCACCGAGCCTGCGCACACCCATCTCCCTCCCTCAGTACGGTCAGTCGACAGGAAGGAAGAAGAAGACGGAAAACTCACCTTTCAGACGTCTGGAAGGTCTTCCAGACGTCGCCCTCGCCGTCTGGCTATCAACCCAAACGTCTTATTCTGGAAATTCTTCCAGAATCAGGGCGCCACTCGGCCTCCTCTCGCGACACCGCCCGCGTCGCACCTCGCGCGCCTACTGCTCAGACCGCAGCAGTCCCCCCTCCGCGTCACTCCGCGCCCCCCGCGCCCTCCGCTGGTCGGCCCTAGCAGCCCCGGCGAGCTCGCCCTCACGGCAGAGCTCCGCTCTCGCACGCCGCACCTCCTCCGCACTCACTGCGGCCGCCGCTGCCGCCCTTGCGCTCGCGCTCACGCTCACTGGCTGAAGGAGAAGAGGGAGGAGATGGTGGAGACGACGGGAGGGAGCGCGTGGCCTTTTAAGGCCACGCAAGGAGGAGAGAGAGGATGCGGCAGGCGTCAGCAGCCGTAGGGAAAGAGGGAATAAGCGAATATCCGGTCTACGCGCTCAGGCGAGCAGACGACCCGCGCGTGTCGAAATTAACGGATTTCCAGACGTCTAGAAATGATCCCAGACGTCTGGTCCGACGTCTGGGCCACCTCCCAGACGTACGCGTTCGTTACACGGCATGACCAAAAACTCGTAGTGTCCGTACCGGGTGCGGAAAGCTGTCTTGGAGACGTCAGTCTCCCTGATCCTCAACTGGTGGTATCCCGACCTCAAGTCGATCTTGGAGAACACCGTGGCACCCCGCAATTGGTCAAACAAGTCGTCGATCCTCGGCAGCGGATATCAATTCTTGATGGTGACCCTATTCAGCTGTCGGTAGTCCACACAAAGGCGTAGGGTACCATCCTTCTTTTTCACAAACAGTACCGGGGCTCCCCAGGGAGACGCACTGGGCCTCACGAAACCCTTCTCCAAAAGGTCCTGCAACTGAGACTTAAGCTCTCGTAGCTAAAGCGGTGCCATCCTGTATGGCACGGTGGAGATGGGACTGGTCCCTGGTACTAGCGAGATCGCAAACTCGATCTCGCGCTTGGGTAGTAGTCCTGGTAACTCGTCTGGAAACACGTCAGGGTACTCTCTAACCACCGGGATGCTCTGGAAGTCTGCCACAGGGCTGGGCTCTGCCACCACACAAGCTAGGAAGCCCTCACACCCTTGGCTCAAAAGTCTCGCCGCCCGAAGTGCCGAAATGCACCTGAAGCCTCCGTCCACTGGCTGTCCGTGAAACTCGAAAGAAGGCAACTCCGGCATGGAGAAGACAATCTTCCTCTCAAAACAGTCTACCAAGGCGTGGTAAGCGGACAGCCAGTCCATCCCCAGAACCACTCCAAAGTCCTCCATCTGTATCATTATCTGGTCAGCTGGCAAGCTATGTCCCCCAATGCTGACCTCGCAATCCATGTACATCTCTTCAGCTACAAACAACTGACCACTCGGACCTCTGATTACTAACGGATTTTCTAACAGCATATAATCCTGGTCCAAACTAACTGCGAAACTGGCTGCGCCGGAATCGAAAAGTGTGTAAACGAGTCTGCCGGAAACTGAAACCATACCTGCCACTACCGAACCCGAAATCTCTGGCATCCCTGTGTGTCAGGGCGTTGATATGCCCCTCAGCTCTAGGTGCGGATGAAGCAGCCACACTCTGCGTCGGACGGGCAGGTGCTGGCCGGTACCCTCCTCGTGACTGCTGTCCTCCTCCTCGCGCCTGGTAACCGCAGCCTCCTTCGTGCCCTCCAGTGCTCTGCGCGGGAAGTATCTGCTGACCTCTTGCCCTAGACGGGAAGTCCCTCCTGATGTGGCTCGGCTGGCCACACTGGTAACAGAGGGGAACCCGACTCCCGCCCTCAATAGGTCCCTGCTGTCGGCTGGGCGGGGGTCTGGTGCTAGCGATTGGCCCCTGTCGAGGGCCCCCAAAGGCCACTGTTGGCCCTGCAAAACGTGACGGCTCTCCTGCGGACGCCACGTGTCTCCTCTCTCGCCGGCCCTGTGAAAAGTCTGGCTGAAAGGGCCTCTTCCGCCCGCCGTCAGTGTCTCGCGCGGACGGGTTGGTCTCCTCGTAAGTCATGGCTGCCTCCACCACCCTCGAAAATGTAGGCAGCTTCAGGGGTTTGACATACCCCTGAATCGCAGGCCGGAGCCCCTCGGTGAACCTCCAAAGGCGCTCCTCCTCAGTAGCTACCGCTGTCGCTGCAAAGCGGCACAGCTCCAGGAAACGCATGCGGTACGTGCTCATGGTCATCGTCCCTTGGCGGAGAGTGTGGAACTCCCGCCTCCTCTGGTCCTGCCACGTCTGGGGAAAGTACTGCTCGCAGAAGAGGGCGACGAACCGATCCCAGGTCGGATCGTCCCTCTCCTGTCCCCGGACTGCCCTCCACTACTTGTGTGCCGCACTCTCCAGCTGGTACGTGGCAAAGCCCACGCGGCACTCCACCGGGGGGCGAAGGGTGTTGAAAATCTTCTCCAGCTGCTCGAGCCAGTCCTTTGCCTCGGTCGGGTCCTCATCCCCCTTGAAGGAGGGGGGCTTCAGCTTCCGGAACTGCCCGAAGAGCTCGGAGTGGCGCTGCAGTGGGGATGCTGGTGCACCTCTAGGCAACGGTGCCTCGTGCACAGAAGTGTCAGAGGAAGGTGGGGGATGCGGTGGCCCATCCCCTCCCCCGCGACCACGCCGCGTCCGTCGTGTGGTCCCACAGAGGACTCCCCCTCCGCAGCCATAGGGGGAGGCGCTCGGGGCGGTGGGTGGAGTTCCTCTCGCACAATATCCCGTATCAGCTGGGCGAGGTCCCAGGCCTGGATGCCCGGGAGTAGTGGCTGGTCCACCGAGGCGTCGGCAACGGCACGCCCACCTCACCAACCTTGTCCTCGG
>JAZHRO010000063.1:53392500-53405000 GCA_037157565.1 Thalassia testudinum
ACTAAATAGGGGGACAGTCGCTCTCCTTGGTACTGCATACTCAAGGGCCAGCTCACTTCCCCAATACTATTCCATTCACTTTCCAGGAGTTCTACTGGTACTTCCCTGTAGGGTTCCATCCTTTTTACTCAAACATCCAGGTTTCACTTTCCAGTTTCACATTCTTACAATCCATGTTCTCAACCACGTTATTTATTCACAAAAGGCAGATGTTAATTCAAATTACAGGCAGCTTTATATCCCTTTCCAATTTCCAAGACCGCCGTATTATACATTCCACTAGTTTTCCCATCCTAGGATTCATGCCATATCCTAGGATCTATCATACAATCTATTCCAGCCCTAGGATTCATGCAACACCTAGGAGCTATCATTCCATCTATTTCTCATTCCTAGGATTCATGCAATGTCCTAGGTTCTATTTATGGTTCCATAATTTAACAGATTTTATTAATAACTTAAAGCCACTCTACCAGGTACAACGGGAGTAATGGGGGCATGATCGGGAATCCCGCGTGCCTCCGCAACTCCCAAGACTGCAACTGAAGGAGGTCCTATCACAAGGACCAAACACAAGGAGTGTCTCAAAACAATGTATAGCTACTGTAGACTGGTAGAGGAATTAATTCTGAAAAGAATGCAACTTGAATCGCGGAAAACGGAACCCGAACGGGCCCTAAACGGGTCGAAAATGACGACACTGTGCAAAATCAGACGTTTGGACCTTCTTCCAGACGTCTTAAAAAGTGGATCAGAGAATTACCTTGTTCAGCGTGGTTTCCCAGACGTCCATAAGTGTAACGACCCGATTCCCGAGTCCCTACGAGACACGAGAACCGGACCGACTCGACTAATCCCAAGACCTAGTCGTCCAACGAGGAAGTAACCAAAAGACAGTAAAATAAACCACATTCAGCATGAATATAACTAACAGTAAGAAAGTACAGCAGTAAGGAAAGAAACTACTACAGTAGGCGCCACCACAACAGTAAAACAACATTTATCATATAACAAAAACTGCAGGTAAAGAAGGTACAGCGGAAACAAAAACTACTCACTAGAACAGAAACAAAAAGGGGTATAAAGCTGTGGTAACTCTACTGGACCCTACTCGGCCCAGCGTCCTCTGCAGCTGCCGACCCTGGCTGCTCAACACCTGGTCCTGAAAAAGTAACGAGTGTAACACGTCAGCAAAACGCTGAGTAGAGTGGCAAACTAACTAAAGGCAATAGTAGAGTGTACAGTAGCTGTTATGTTCTATTACTTCCTTTATTCACATCTTTCAATTTTTCTCACTATTTCATTTATTTCTCAGATCCTTTACTTGATCTCGAATGTCCTCGTGGGACGATCTTGATTGCAGTCTTTTCCAAAAGTAGAAGTAGCACGTGGTGCTCTCCTGGCCGGGAGAGTCCCCCGTGGTGATCCTACCCTCAGTCAACCACCCCAAGGTCACTGACAGACGTAACGGTGACTACGGCACGCGCGATAAACGCACAGGTAGCTAGCCCGCACTGGCACGCGGTCAGTCGTTTCCGTTAACGGGTGCGCCCAAAGCACAGCACGGAACCAGGGCAGAGCCCTCTCAGTAACAGGGGTCCAACCCCTCCACAGTAACCAAACCGGGGCCTTGCCCCTCCACAGTCCGCGCACCCTCGCCTGACTACCCTGGTTTGCCCTAGTGGGCCTAACAAGTCGGTGAAGGAGGCTAGCAGAACCCCGGGGCCCGTGGGGTAGCTAGTACTCTCCTAACACTACTATCTCTCCTCGGTACTACGTACACGAGGGCCAACAAGTCGGTACAGAGCGGCCAATCCTAACCCCGGGTCCCTGGGGCGGCTGGCCCCACTCTGCACTAAACAGGTACAGGTACTTCCCTTGGTACTACGTACCCAAGAGACAGTACAAACTACATCTCAGTTCCATTCCTTTTTCTTTCCAGGAGTTCCACTCCTAACTCCCCGTAGGGTTCCAGCTCTTTATTTCAGAACATCATATGTTTCACTTTCCAGATTCACGTTCTCAAATTCCATGATCTCAAACATGTTTCTTTATTCATAACAGGCAGCTGTTAATTAAATTTACAGGCAGCTTTATATATTCCTTTCCATTTTTCCAAGACTGCAGTAATATACATTCCACTAGTTTTTCCATCCTAGGATTCATGCCATATCCTAGGATCTATCATACAATCTAGTTTTCCGGCCCTAGGATTCATGCAACACCTAGGAGCTATCATTCCATATATTTCTCATTCCTAGGATTCATGCAAAGCCCTAGGTTCTAGTTATGGTTCCATACTTTAACAGATTTTATTAATACTTAAAGCCACTCTACCAGTACAACGGGAGTAATGGGGGCGTGATCGGGATTCCCGCGCGCCTCCGTGACTCTCAAGACTGCAACCGAACGAGGTCCTATCACAAGGATCAAACACAAGGAGTGTCTCAAAACAGTGTATAGCTACTGTAGGCGGGTAGAGGAATTAATTCTGAAACGAACGCAACTCGAATCGCAGAAAACGGAGCCCAAACGGGCCCTAAACGGGTCGAGAAAGACGATACTGTGCAAAATCAGACGTCTGGAACTCCTTCCAGACGTCTTAAACGGTGGATCAGAGAATTACCTGTTCGGCTTGGTTCCCCGGACGTCCAGAAGTCTGCAGGGACGTCTGCCTAGATCCAAGACGTCCGATGGTCCCTCCGAACGTCTGGAGGTCACTCCCGCCGTCTGGTACAACTTCCAGACGTCTGATTCGCAAAGGATGACGAATCAGAGAACCTGCGCACAGCCAACACCCCTCCCTCAGTACGGTCAGTCGACAAGAAGGAATAAGAAAGCGGAAACTCGCTTTCAGACGTCTGTATTATCTCACAGACGTCGACCTTGCCGTCTGGATATCAATCCAGACGTCTGATTCTGGAAATTTTTCCAGAATCAGAACCCTGCTCGGCCTCCGCTCGCGACACCGCCCGCGTCGCACCTCGCGCGTCTGCTGCTCAGCCCGCACAGGTCCCTCTCCGCGACGCTCCGCGCCCCCTGCGCCCTCCGCCGGCCGGCCTAGCCGCTCCTGGCGAGCTCGCCCTCACGGCAAAGCCCCGCCTTCGCACGCCGCAGCTCCTCCGCGCTCATTGCGGCTGCCGCTGCCGCTGCGCCCTCGCGTCCGCTCGCTCTCGCGCACAGGCAGGAGAAGAAGGAGGAAGATGGTGAAGATGGGAGGGGAGGCGCGCCCCCCTTTTAACGCCGCGCGGAGAGGAGAGAGAAGGCGGTCGCAGCCACCTGCAGCCGCAGAGAAAGAGGGCAGAAACGCAGGTCTGCGCGCACAGGCGCGCAGACGAATCTCCCGTGCGAACCTAACTGTTCTCCAGACGTCTGTAAACTATCCCAGACGTCTGGATGTGATCCCAGACGTCTTGACAGACGTCTGGGCCACCTCCCAGACGTCTTAAAAGGCGTCTGGGGCACGCGCTCGTTACAATAAGTCTGCGGGGACGTCAGGCCTAGCTCCCAGACGTTTGATGGTCACCCCAGACGTCTGGAGGTCGCTCCCGCCGTCTGGTACAACAGCCAGACGTCTGATTCGCGTTGGATGGCGAATCACCGAGCCTGCGCACACCCATCTCCCTCCCTCAGTACGATCAGTCGACAGGAAGGAAGAAGAAGATGGAAAACTCACCTTTCAGACGTCTGGAAGGTCTTCCAGACGTCGCCCTCACCATCTGGCTATCAACCCAGACGTCTGATTCTGGAAATTTTTCCAGAATCAGGGCCCCACCCGAACTCCGCTTGCGACGTCGCCCGCGTCGCACCTCGCGCGCCTGCTGCTCAGACCGCAGCAGTCCCTCCTGCGCCGTTCCGCGCCCCCTGCGCCCTCCGCCGGCCGGCCCTAGCAGTCCCGGCGAGCTCGCCCTCACGGCAGAGCTACGCTCTCGCACGCAGCACCCCCTCCACGCTCACTGTAGCCGTCACCGCCGCATCAACCTTGCGCTCGCTCGCTCTCGCGCACAAGAAGGAGAAGTGGAAGGGGTGGAGACGACGGGAGGGAGCGCGTGGCCTTTCAAGGCCACATGAGGAGGAGAGAGAGGACGCGGCAGGCGTCTGCAGCCACAGAGAAAGAGGAAATAAGCGAATAGCCGATCTGCTCGCTCAGGCGCAGACGACCCGCGCGTGTCGAAATTAATGGATTTCAAGACGTCTGGAAACGATCGCAGACGTCTTGTAACGACCCGGTTCCCGAGTCCCTACGAGACACGAGAACCGAACCGACTCGACTAATCCCAAGACCTAGTCGTCCAACGAGGAAGTAACCAAAAGACAGTAAAATAAACCACATTCAGCATGAATATAACTAACAGTAAGAAAGTACAGCAGTAAGGAAAGAAACTACTACAGTAGGTACCACCACAACAGTAAAACAGCATGTATCATATAACAAGAACTGCAGGTAAAGAAGGTACAGCGGAAACAAAAACTACTCACTAGAACAGAAACAAAATAGGTACAAAAGCTGTGGTAACTCTATTGGACCCTACTCGGCCCAGCTTCCTCTGCAGCCGCCGACCCTGGCTGCTCAACACCTGGTCCTGAAAAAGGTAACGAGTGTAACACGTCAGCAAAACGCTGAGTAGAGTGGCAAAATAACTAAAGGCAACAGTAGAGTGTACAGTAGCTGTTATGTTCTATTACTTCCTTTATTCACATCTTTCAATTTTTCTTACTATTTCATTTATTTCTCAGATCCTTTACTTGATCTCGAATGTCCTCGTGGGAACGATCTTGATTGCAGTCTTTTCCAAAAGTAGAAGTAGCACGTGGTGCTCTCCTGGCCGGGAGAGTCCCCCGTGGTGATCCTACCCTCAGTCAACCACCCCAAGGTCACTGACAGACGTAACGGTGACTACGGCACGCGCGATAAACGCACAGGTAGCTAGCCCGCACTGGCACGCGGTCAGTCATTTCCGTTAAAGGGTGCGCCCAAAGCACAGCACGGAACCAGGGCAGAGCCCTCTCAGTAACAGGGGTCCAACCCCTCCACAGTAACCAAACCGGGGCCTTGCCCCTCCACAGTCCGCGCACCCTCGCCTGACTACCCTGGTTTGCCCTAATGGGCCTAACAAGTCGGTGAAGGAGGCTAGCAGAACCCCGGGGCCCGTGGGGTAGCTAGTACTCTCCTAACACTAGTAGCTCTCCTCGGTACTACGTACACGAGGGCCAACAAGTCGGTACAGAGCGGCCAATCCTAACCCCGGGTCCCTGGGCCGGCTGGCCCCACTCTGCACTAAACAGGTACAGGTACTTCCCTTGGTACTGCATACCCAAGAGACAGTACAAACTACATCTCAGTTCCATTCCTTTTTCCTTCCAGGAGTTCCACTCCTAATTCCCCGTAGGGTTCCATCCTTTAATCTCAGAACATCATATGTTTCACTTTCCAGATTCACGTTCTCAAGATCCATGATCTCAAACATGTTTCTTTATTCATAACAGGCAGCTGTTAATTAAATTTACAGGCAGCTTTATATATTCCTTTCCATTTTTCCAAGACTGAAGTAATATACATTCCACTAGTTTTTCCATCCTAGGATTCATGCCATATCCTAGGATCTATCATACAATCTAGTTTTCCGGCCCTAGGATTCATGCAACACCTAGGAGCTATCATTCCATATATTTCTCATTCCTAGGATTCATGCAATGCCCTAGGTTCTAGTTATGGTTCCATACTTTAACAGATTTTATTAATACTTAAAGCCACTCTACCAGGTACAACGGGAGTAATGGGGGCGTGATCGGGAATCCCGTGCGCCTCCGCGACTCTCAAGACTGCAACCGAACGAGGTCCTATCACAAGGATCAAACACAAGGAGTGTCTCAAAATAGTGTATAGCTACTGTAGACGAGTAGAGGAATTAATTCTGAAAAGAACGCAACTCGAATCGTGGAAAACGGAGCCCAAACGGGCCCTAAACGGGTCGAAAAAGACGATACTGTGCAGAATCAGACGTCTGGAACTCCTTCCAGACGTCTTAAACGGTGGATCAGAGAATTACCTGTTCATCTTGGTTCCCCGGACGTCCAGAAGTCTGCGGGGACGTCTGCCCTAGATCCCAGACGTCCGATGGTCCCTCAGGACGTCTGGAGGTCACTCCAGCCGTCTGGTACAACTTCCAGACGTCTGATTCGCAAAGGATGACGAATCAGCGAACCTGCGCACAGCCAACCCCCCTCCCTCAGTACGGTCAGTCGAAAAGAAGGAAGAAGAAAGCGGAAACTCACCTTTCAGACGTCTGTATGATCTTACAGACGTCGACCTTGCCGTCTGGATATCAACCCAGACGTCTGATTCTGGAAATTTTTCCAGAATCAGAACCCTGCTCGGCCTCCGCTCGCGACGCCGCCCGCGTCGCACCTCGCGCGTCCGCTACTCCGACCGCAGCAGGTCCCTCTCCGCGACGCTCCGCGCCCCCTGCGCCCTCCGCCGGCTGGCCAAGCCGCTCCGGCGAGCTCGCCCTCACGGCAGAACCCCACCCTCGCACGCCGCAGCTCCTCCGCGCTCACTGCGGCTGCCGCTGCCGCCCGCGCGTCCGCTCTGTCTCGCGCACAGGAAGGAGAAGGAGGAGGAGACGGTGGAGACGGGAATGGAGGCGTGCCATTTTAAGGCCGCGCGAGGAGGAGAGAGAAGGCGGTCGCAGCGTGCCTGCAGCCGCAAAGAGAGAGAGAGAGAAATCGCAGGTCTGCGCGCACAGGCGCGCAGACGAATCTCCCGTGCGAACATAACTGTTCTCCAGACGTCTGTAAAAGATCCCGGACGTCTGGTCAGACGTCTGGATGTGATCCCAGACGTCTGGTCCGACGTCTGGGCCACCTCCCAGACGTCTTAAAATGCGTTTGGGGCACGCGTTCGTTACAATATAACAAACTCAAAGGAAGTTTCGTCCCCGAAACTTGCGCCAACTAGGGTGCGGGAAAAAGATGTCCAAATAACCATAACAAACTCAAAGAGGACCGAACCCGGTCCGAAAAGACGTACCCGCGAAAAGCTCCGGGTACCGCTCCCGCATTGCCGCCTCAGGCTCCCAGGTAGCCTCCTCGTACCGCTGGCTCCTCCACAAAACCTTTACCAGGGGTACATGCTTTCGTCTCAACCTGCGGACGGCTCGGTCTAGGATCTGCACTGGCCGCTCGGGGTAGGTCAGGTCGTCGCTCACCTCGACGCTCTCGTGACTCAGTACGTGGCTGGGATCGGCTACGTACTTCCTGAGGTTGGACGCGTGGAACACGTCGTGCACACCAGAAAGCTGCGGGGGAAGGGCAAGTCTGTAAGCAACGGGTCCAACCCGCTCCAGGACCTCAAAGGGCCCCACGAACCTCGGCGCGAGCTTCCCTCTCACCCCAAACTGCTGTAAGCCCTTCATGGGCGAAACACGAAGGAAGACGTGGTCCCCAACTTCGAACTGCACCTCTCTGCGTCTGCGATCTGCGTAGCTCTTCTGTCTGCTCCTGACAGTGCGGAGTCGTCTGTGGATCTGCTCAACTGCCTCCTGACTCTGCCGGATTGACCTGGGGCCAACCTCCCACTTGGTCCCCACCTCAACCCAACTCAAGGGTGCCGTGCATTTCCGTCCGTACAGAGCCTCGTAGGGAGCCATGCCGATGCTCGAGCGATAACTGTTGTTGTATGCAAACTCCGCCAGGGGCAGGTGCTCCTCCCAAGAGCCCCTCCAGTCTAGTACACAGGCACACGAAAGGTCCTCAAGTGTCTGTATCGTGCGTTCCGACTGTCCGTCCGTCTGGGGGTGGTAAGCCGTGCTAAACCTCAACCTCGTCCCCAAAGCCTGCTGAAACTCAGCCTAAAACTGGGACGTAAAGCGGGTATCCCGGTCGGATACGATCTCCCGCGGAACTCCATGTAGTCGCACCACATCACGGATATACCTCTCTGCCAACTGTGTTGGTCCCAAAGTGACTCGGATCGGCAAGAATCGTTCCGTCTTCGTCAATCTATCCACTATTACCCAGACTGCGTCGTGTCCTCGCTGGGTAACAGGTAAGCCCACCACCAAGTCCATGGTGATGCTCTCCCACTTCCACTCTGGCACTGGAAGCGGCTGAAGCGGCCCTGCAGGCCTCTGATGCTCGGCTTTCACTTGCTGGCACACTAAGCACTGCTGCACGAACTCACCCACATCCCGCTTCATCCCTCTCCACCAGAACTCGCGTCTCAAGTCATGGTACATTTTCGTGTTTCCGGGATGTATGGTGAATCTGGAACCGTGTGCCTCAGTCAGGAGTTCTCTCAACAGCTCCTCGTCTCTGGGGACGCACAACCGTCCCCTCAAGCGTAACACCTGGTTTGTGAAAGAGAAGTCCCCTGGGTCCCCTGATAGTACTCTGTCGCGCAAAGACTGCAAGTACGGATCGGCCATCTGTCCTGTGATGATGCGGCCTATCAACTCTGGCCTGGTCTGCCGTGTCACCGTCACTGCCCCACAGTACCCTCGTAACTCTAGAGGTCGCCAACTGCCCACCTCCTCCAAAGGCTCCAACTCTGTAACTGTAGACTGGCCAAGCGTGCGGGCGCCTTACGGCTCAAGGCGTCAGCCACCACATTGGCCTTTCCCGGGTGGTAGGAGATGCTGCAGTCGTAGTCCTTCAGGAGCTCCAACCAACGTCTCTGTCTCATGTTGAGCTCCTTCTGGTCAAAAAGATATCTGAGGCTCTTGTGATCTGTAAAAATCTCGAAGGTCTCACCGTACAAGTAGTGCCTCCATGTCTTCAGCGCGAAGACAACAGCTGCCAACTCTAGATCGTGGGTAGGGTAGGTATGCTCATGGGGCTTCAGTTGCCGCGAAGCGTAAGCGACCACGTGACCCCTCTGCATGAGCACACCTCCTAACCCCTGCAAGGAAGCGTCCGTGTACACAATGAACCCGCCACTACTGTCAGGGATGGTGAGCACGGGAGCCGAGGTCAACCTCTCCTTCAGCTCCAGAAAACACGCCTCACAGGCGTCTGTCCAAGCGAAAGGCACATCCTTCCGGGTCAACTGTGTCATAGGACGCGCAATCTGTGAAAATCCTCTGATGAACCGTCTGTAGTAACCTGCCAGTCCCAGGAAACTGCGAATCTCAGTGACTGAACGCGGTCTCTCCCACCTGAGCACTGCCTCGACCTTGGCGGGGTCCATCGCCAGGCCGTCTCCAGAGATCACATGACCCAAAAAGGTCACCTCCCTCAACCAGAACTCGCACTTGCTGTATTTGGCGTACAGCCTGCGTCGTCTCAGAGTGTCCAGAATCATCCGCAAGTGCTGTCCGTGCTGCGTCCGATCTCTAGAATAGATGAGTACATCATCTATGAAAACCACCACAAACTGGTCCAAGTACGGTCTAAACACCCGGTTCATCAGGTCCATGAAAGCAGCGGGGGCATTGGTCAGCCCAAACGGCATGACCAAAAACTCGTAGTGTCCGTACCGGGTGCGGAAAGCTATCTTGGAGACGTCGGTCTCCCTGATCCTCAACTGGTGGTATCCAGACCTCAAGTCGATCTTGGAAAACACCGTGGCACCCCGCAACTGGTCAAACAAATCGTCAATCCTCGGCAGCGGATATCTGTTCTTGATGGTGACCCTATTCAGCTGTCGGTAGTCCACACAAAGGCGTAGGGTCCCATCCTTCTTCCTCACAAACAGTACCGGGGCTCCCCAGGGAGACGCTCTGGGCCTCACGAAACCTTTCTCCAAAAGGTCCTGCAACTGAGACTTGAGCTCTCGCAGCTGAAGCGGTGCCATCCTGTATGGTGCGGTGGAGATGGGGCTGGTCCCTGGTACTAGTGAGATCTCAAACTCGATCTCACGCTCGGGCGGTAGTCCTAGTAACTCGTCTGGAAACACGTCGGGGTACTCTCTGACCACCGGGATGCTCTGGAAGTCTGCCACGGGGCTGTGCTCTGCCACCACACAAGCTAGGAAGCCCTCACACCCCTGGCTCAAAAGTCTCGCCGCCCGAAGTGCCGAAATGCACCTGAAACCTCCGTCCACTGGCTGCCCGTGAAACTCGAAGGAAGGCAACTCCGGAATGGAGAAGACAATCTTCCTCTCAAAACAGTCTACCAAGGCGTGGTAAGCGGACAGCCAATCCATCCCCATAATCACTCCAAAGTCCTCCATCTGTATCATAATCAGGTCAGCTGGCAGGCTATGTCCCCCGATGCTGACCCCGCAACCCGTGTACACCTCCTTAGCTACAAACAGCTGACCACTTGGACCTCTGATTACGAACGGATTCTCTAACAGTGTATAATCCTGGTCCAAACTAACTGCGAAACTGGCTGCGACAAACGAGTGCGTAGCGCCGGAATCGAAAAGCGTGTAAACGAGTCTGCCAGAAACTGAAACCATACCTGCTACCACGGATCCCGATGCTCTGGCGTCCCTGTGTGTTAGGGCGTTGATACGCCCCTCAGCTCTAGGTGCGGACGAAGCAGCCACACTCTGCGTCTGACGGGTAGGTGCAGGCCGGTACCCTCCTCGTGACTGCGGTCCTCCTCCTCGCGCCTGGGAACCGCGGCCTCCTGCGCGCCCTCCAGTGCTCTGCACGGGAAGTATCTGCTGACCTCCTGCCCTAGATGGGCAGTCCCTCCTGACGTGGCCCGGCTAGCCACACTGGTAGCAGAGGGGAACCCGACTCCCGCCCTCAGTGAGTCCCTGCTGTCGGCTAGGCGAGGGTCCGGTGCTGGCGACTGGCCCCTGTCGAGGGCCCCCAAAGGCCACTGATGGCCCTGCACAACGTGACGGCTCTCCTGCGGACGTCACGTGTCTCCGTTCTCGTCGGCCCTGTGAGAAGTCTGGCTGAATGGGCCTCTTCCGCCCCCACCTTCCTCCGACACTTCTGTACACGAGGCACCTTCGCCTGGAGATGCACCAGCACCTACCCTACAGCGCCACTTCGAGCTTTTCGGACAGTTCCGGAAGCTGAAGCCCCCTCCTTCAAGGGGGATGAGGACCCGACCGAGGCAGAGGACTGGCTTGAGCAGCTGGAGAAGATCTTCGACACCCTTCGCCCCACGCTGAGTAGAGTCCAGTAGAGTTACCACAGCTTTTGTACCCCTTTTTTTTCTGTTCTAGTGAGTAGTTTTTGTTTCCGCTGTACCTTCTTTACCTGCAGTTCTTGTTATATGATAAATGTTGTTTTACTGTTGTGGTGGTACCTACCGTAGTAGTTTCTTTCCTTACTGCTGTACTTTCTTACTGTTAGTTATATTCATGCTGAATGTGGTTTATTTTACTGTCTTTTGGTTACTTCCTCGTTGGACGACTAGGTCTTGGGATTAGTCGAGTCGGTCCGGTTCTCGTGTCTCGTAGGGACTCGGGAACCGGGTCGTTACACGTCTGGTCAGACGTCTGGATGTGATCCCAGACGTCTGGTCCGACGTCTGGGCCACCTCCCAGACGTCTTAAAAGACGTCAGGGGCACGTGTTCGTTACATATATATATAAATATATATACCTATATGTATGTATATATATATATATATATACATATATTGATATACATAAATATAAATACATATATAGATATACATATATATATATACATATATAGATATACATATTTATATATACATACATATATATATATATATAAATATATCTATATATATGTATATATATATATATGTATATATACATATATATCTATATATAATCATATATATATATATACACACATATATATATATATACACATATATATACATATATATACACACATATATATATATATATATACACACATATATATATATACACATATATATATATATATATACACAGATATATATATATATAGAGATACTGTAACGACCCGATTCCAGAGTCCCTACGAGACACGAGAACCGGACCGACTCGACTAACCCCAAGACCCAGTCGTCCAACGAGGAAGTAACCAAAAGACAGAGAAATAAACCACATTCAGCATGAATATAACTAACAGTAAGAAAGTACAGCAGAAACAGAACTACTCACTAGAACAGAAACAAAAGAGGTACAAAGCTGGGGTAACTCTACTGGACCCTACTCGGCCCAGCGTCCTCTGCAGCCGCCGACCCTGGCTGCTCAACACCTGGTCCTGAAAAAGGTAACGAGTGTAACACGTCAGCAAAACGCTGAGTAGAGTGGCAAACTAACTAAAGGCAACAGTAGAGTGTACAGTAGCTGTTATATTCTATTACTTTCTTTTATTTACATCTTTCAATTTTTCTCACTATTTCATTTACTTCTCAGATCCTTTACTTGATCTCGGATGTCCTCGTGGGACGATCTTGATTGCAGTCTTTTCCAAAAGTAGAAGTAGCACGTGGTGCTCTCCTGGCCGGGAGAGTCCCCCGTGGTGATCCTACCCTCAGTCAACCACCCCAAGGTCACTGACAGACGTAACGGTGACTACGGCACGCGCGATAAACGCACAGGTAGCTAGCCCGTACTGGCACGCGGTCAG
>JAZHRO010000063.1:53410000-53415000 GCA_037157565.1 Thalassia testudinum
GCCTAAACGGGCCCTAACGGGTCGAGAAAGACAATACTGTGCAAAATCAGACGTCTGGAACTCCTTCCAGACGTCTTAAACGGTGGATCAGAGAATTACCTGTTCGGCTTGGTTCCCCGGACGTCCAGAAGTCTGTGGGGACGTCTCTCCTAGATCCCAGACGTCCGATGGTCTCTCCGGACGTCTGGAGGTCACTCCCGCCGTCTGGTACAACTTCCAGACGTCTGATTCGCAAAGGATGACGAATCCGAGCACCTGCGCACAGCCAACCCTCCTCCCTCAGTACGGTCAGTCGACAGAAAGAAGGAGGATGCGGAACTCACCTTTCAGACGTCTGTATGATCTCACAGACGTCGACTTTCTCGTCTGGATATCAGTCCAGACGTCTGATTCTGGAGATTTTTCCAGAATCAAAACCTCGCTCGGCCTCCGCTCGCGACGCCGCCCGCGTCGCACCTCGCGCGTCCGTTGCGCCCTCCGCCGGCCGGCCAAGCCGCTCCCGGCGAGCTCGCCCTCACGGCAGAGCCCCGCCCTCGCACGCCGCAGCTCCTCCGCGCCTACTACGGCCGCCGCTGCCGCTGCGCCCTCGAGTCCGCTCGCTCTCGCGCACAGGCAGGAGAGAAGGAGGAAGATGGTGGAGACGGGAGGGGAGGCGCGCCCCCTCCCCCTTTTAACGCTGCGCGGAGAGGAGGGAGAGACGGCCGCAGTCGCCTGCAGCCGCAGAGAAGATGCGGATCGCAGGTCTGCGCGCACAGGCACGCAGACGAATATCCCGTGCGAGCATAACTGTTCGCCAGACGTCTGTAAACTATCCCGGACGTCTGTTCAGACGTCCGGATGTGATCCCAGACGTCTTTACAGACGTCTGGGCCACCTCCCAGACGTCTTAAAAGACGTCTGGGGCACGCGCTCGTTACAATATAACAAACTCAAAGGAAGTTTCGTCCCCGAAACTTGCGCCAACTAGGGTGCGGAAAAAGGATGTCCAAATGACCATAACAAACTCAAAGAGGACCGAAGCCGGTCCGAAAAGACGTACCCGCGAAAAGCTATGGGTACCGCTCCCGCATTGCCGCCTCAGGCTCCCAGGTAGCCTCCTCGTACCGCTGGCTCCTCCACAAAAGCTTTACCAGGGGTACTTGCTTTCGTCTCAACCTGCGGACGGCTCGGTCTAGGATCTGCACTGGCCGCTCGGGGTAGGTCAGGTCGTCGTTCACCTCGACGCTCTCGTGACTCAGTACGTGGCTGGGATCGGCTACGTACTTCCTGAGGTTGGACACGTGGAACACGTCGTGCACACCAGAAAGCTGCGGGGGAAGGGCAAGTCTGTAAGCAACGGGTCCAACCCGCTCCAGGACCTCGAAGGGCCCCACGAACCTCGGCGCGAGCTTCCCTCTCACCCCAAACCGCTGTAAGCCCTTCATGGGCGAAACGCGAAGAAAGACGTGGTCCCCAACCTCGAACTGCACCTCTCTGCGTCTGCGATCTGCGTAGCTCTTCTGTCTGCTCCTGACAGTGCAGAGTCGTCTGTGGATCTGTTCAACTACCTCCTGACTCTGCCGGATCAACCTGGGGCCAACCTCCCACTTGGTCCCCACCTCAACCCAACTCAAGGGTGCCGTGCATTTTCGTCCGTACAGAGCCTCGTAGGGAGCCATGCCGATGCTCGAGTGATAACTGTTGTTGTATGCAAACTCTGCCAGGGGCAGGTGCTCCTCCCAAGAGCCCCTCCAGTCTAGTACACAGGCACGCAAAAGATCCTCAAGTGTCTGTATCGTGCGTTCCGACTGTCCGTCCGTCTGGGGGTGGTAAGCCGTGCTAAACCTCAACCTCGTCCCCAAAGCCTGCTGAAACTCAGCCCAAAACTGGGACGTAAAGCGGGTATCCCGGTCGGATACGATCTCCCGCGGAACTCCGTGTAGTCGCACCACATCACGGATATACCTCTCTGCCAACTGTGCTGGTCCCAAAGTGACTCGGATCGGCAAGAATCGTGCCGTCTTCGTCAACCTATCCACTATTACCCAGACCGCGTCGTGTCCTCGCTGGGTAACAGGTAAGCCCACCACCAAGTCCATGGTGATGCTCTCCCACTTCCACTCTGGCACTGGAAGCGGCTGAAGCGGCCCTGCAGGCCTCTGATGCTCGGCTTTCACCTGCTGGCACACTAACCACTGCTGCACGAACTCACCCACATCCCGCTTCATCCCTCTCCACCAGAACTCGCGTCTCAAGTCATGGTACATTTTCGTGTTTCCGGGATGTATGGTGAATCTGGAACCGTGTGCCTCCGTCAGGAGCTCTCTCAACAGCTCCTCGTCTCTGGGGACGCACAGCCGTCCCCTCAAGCGTAACACCTGGTCTGTGAAAGAGAAGTCCCCTGGGTCCCCTGACAGTACTCTGTCGCGCAAAGACTGCAAGTACGGATCGGCCATCTGTCCCGTGATGATGCGGTCTATCAACTCTGGTCTGGTCTGCCGTGACACCGTCACTGCCCCACAGTACCCTCGTAACTCTAGAGGTCGCCAACTGCCCACCTCCTCCAAAAGGCTCCAACTCTGTAACTGTAGACTGGCCAAGCGTGCGGGCGCCTTACGGCTCAAGGCGTCAGCCACCACATTGGCCTTTCCCGGGTGGTAGGAGATGCTGCAGTCGTAGTCCTTCAGGAGCTCCAACCAACGTCTCTGTCTCATGTTGAGCTCCTTCTGGTCAAAAAGATATCTGAGGCTCTTGTGATCTGTAAAAATCTCGAAGGTCTCACCGTACAAGTAGTGCCTCCATGTCTTCAGCGCGAAGACAACAGCTGCCAACTCTAGGTCGTGGGTAGGGTAGGTATGTTCATGGGGCTTCAGTTGCCGCGAAGCGTAAGCGACCACGTGACCCCTCTGCATGAGCACACCTCCTAACCCCTGCAAGGAAGCGTCCGTGTACACAACGAACCCGCCACTACTGTCAGGAATGGTGAGCACGGGAGCCGAGGTCAACCTCTCCTTCAGCTCCAGAAAACACGCCTCACAGGCGTCTGTCCAAGTGAAAGGCACATCCTTCCGAGTCAACTGTGTCATAGGACGTGCAATCTGCGAAAACCCTCTGATGAACCGTCTGTAGTAACCTGCCAGTCCCAGGAAACTGCGAATCTCACTGACTGAACGTGGTCTCTCCCACCTGAGCACTGCCTCGACCTTGGCGGGATCCACCGCCAGGCCGTCTCCAGAGATCACATGACCCAAAAAGGTCACCTCCCTCAACCAGAACTCGCACTTGCTGTATTTGGCGTACAGCCTGCGTCGTCTCAGAGTGTCCAGAACCATCCGCAAGTGCTGTCCGTGCTGCGTCCGATCTCTAGAATAGATGAGTACATCATCTATGAAAACCACCACAAACTGGTCCAAGTACGGTCTGAACACCCGGTTCCTCAGGTCCATGAAAGCAGCGGGGGCATTGGTCAGCCCAAACGGCATGACCAAAAACTCGTAGTGTCCGTACCGGGTGCGGAAAGCTGTCTTGGAGACGTCGGTCTCCCTGATCCTCAACTGGTGGTATCCAGACCTCAAGTCGATCTTGGAAAACACCGTGGCACCCCGCAACTGGTCAAACAAATCGTCAATCCTCGGCAGCGGATATCTGTTCTTGATGGTGACCCTATTCAGCTGTCGGTAGTCCACACAAAGGCGTAGGGTCCCATCCTTCTTCTTTACAAACAGTACCGGGGCTCCCTAGGGAGACGCACTGGGCCTCACGAAACCCTTCTCCAAAAGGTCCTGCAACTGAGACTTGAGCTCTCGCAGCTCAAGCGGTGCCATCCTGTATGGCGCGGTGGAGATGGGGCTGGTCCCTGGTACTAGTGAGATCTCAAACTCGATCTCACGCTCGGGCGGTAGTCCTGGTAACTCGTCAGGAAACACGTCGGGGTACTCTCTGACCACCGGGATGCTCTGGAAGTCTGCCACGGGGCTGTGCTCTGCCACCACACAAGCTAAGAAGCCCTCACACCCCTGGCTCAAAAGTCTCGCCGCCCGAAGTGCCGAAATGCACCTGAAACCTCCGTCCACTGGCTGCTCGTGAAACTCGAAGGAAGGCAACTCCGGAATGGAGAAGACAATCTTCCTCTCAAAGCAGTCTACCAATGCGTGGTAAGCGGACAGCCAATCCATCCCCAGGATCACCCCAAAGTCCTCCATCTGTATCATAATCAGGTCAGCTGGCAGGCTGTGTCCCCCGATGCTGACCCCGCAACCCGTGTACACCTCCTCAGCTACAAACAGCTGACCACTCGGACCTCTGATTACGAACGGGTTCTCTAACAATGTATAATCCTGGTCCAAACTAACTGCGAAACTGTCTGCGACAAACGAGTGCGTAGCGCCGGAATCGAAAAGCGTGTAAACGAGTCTGCCAGAAACTGAAACCATACCTGCTACCATGGATCCCGAAGCTCTGGCGTCCCTGTGTGTTAGGGCGTTGATACGCCCCTCAGCTCTAGGTGCGGACGAAGCAGCCACACTCTACGTCGGACGGGTAGGTGCTGGCCGGTACCCTCCTCGCGACTGCGGTCCTCCTCCTCGCGCCTGGAAACCGCGGCCTCCTGCGCGCCCTCCAGTGCTCTGCGCGGGAAGTATCTGCTGACCTCCTGCCCTTGATGGGCAGTCCCTCCTGACGTGGCCCGGCTGGCCACACTGGTAGCAGAGGGGAACCCGACTCCCGCCCTCAGTGAGTCCCTGCTGTCGGTTAGGCGGGGGTCCGGTGCTGGCGACTGGCCCCTGCACACGTGACGGCTCTCCTGCGGACGCCACGTGTCTCCGTTGAGTTCTCCTAACACGCCTGGTGTGGCGGCGGAAATCTCGTTCCACCACTAACTCCCCTGTCGTACGCTCAGAAGGGGGAGGGGGTGGCGACGTGGGTGGAAGCTGAAATTATTCTCGAACCACCTCTCGAATCAGTTGGACGAGGTCCCGAGACGGTATACTCAGGAGAAGAGGAGGGGTAGTATGTATTCCAAG
>JAZHRO010000063.1:53422500-53450000 GCA_037157565.1 Thalassia testudinum
CTCCTTCACCGACTTGTTAGGCCCACTAGGGCAAACCAGGGTAGTCAGGCGAGGGTGCGCGGACTGTGGAGGGGCAAGGCCCCGGTTTGGTTACTGTGGAGGGGTTGGACCCCTGTTACTGAGAGGGCTCTGCCCTGGTTCCGTGCTGTGCTTTGGGCGCACCCGTTAACGGAAACGACTGACCGCGTGCCAGTGCGGGCTAGCTACCTGTGCGTTTATCGCGCGTGCCGTAGTCACCGTTACGTCTGTCAGTGACCTTGGGGTGGTTGACTGAGGGTAGGATCACCACGGGGGACTCTCCTGGCCAGGAGAGCACCACGTGCTACTTCTACTTTTGGAAAAGACTGCAATCAAGATCGTCCCACGAGGACATCCGAGATCAAGTAAAGGATCTGAGAAGTAAATGAAATAGTGAGAAAAATTGAAAGATGTAAATAAAGGAAGTAATAGAACATAACAGCTACTGTACACTCTACTGTTGCCTTTAGTTAGTTTGCCACTCTACTCAGCGTTTTGCTGACGTGTTACACTCGTTACCTTTTTCAGGACCAGGTGTTGAGCAGCCAGGGTCGGCGGCTGCAGAGGACGCTGGGCCGAGTAGGGTCCAGTAGAGTTACCACAGCTTTGTACCCCCTTTTTGTTTCTGTTATAGTGAGTAGTTTTTGTTTCCGCTGTACCTTCTTTACCTGCAGTTTTTCTTATATGATAACTGTTGTTTTACTGTTGTGGTGGTGCCTACTGTAGTAGTTTCTTTCCTTACTGCTGTACTTTCTTACTGTTAGTTATATTCATGCTGAATGTGGTTTATTTTACTGTCTTTTGGTTACTTCCTTGTTGGACGACTGGGTCTTGGGATTAGTCGAGTCGGTCCGGTTCTCGTGTCTCGTAGGGACTCGGGAATCGGGTCGTTACAAGATGGTATCAGAGCAAGGTCGTCCCGAGAAGTGAATCAACTGACTGGAAGATAACCAATTCACATGTTATAGCTAGAGTAGCCACCACAACATATCTCTTGACATGAGCTCTTAGAAGTGTTGTTAGGTACCGTCTGTTTTGACATTTCCGTTTTGTTTCGCGTCTCCTTGCAGGAGATGCCTCGTCGTGGGACTGGCGAGACTGGCCGCGGGCGCGGCCGAGGGCGAGGTCGGCGAGGTGGACGTGCTGTCGTTGACGTCTCGGTGGACCAGCCACCACTCCCTGGCATCCAGGCCCAGGACCTCGCCAGACTGATACGGGATATTGTACGAGAGGAGCTCCACCCACCGCCCCGAGCACCTCCTCCTGGGGTTGCAGAGGGGGAGTCCTCTGTGGGACCACGCGACGGACGCGGCGTTGGACACGAGGGAGGGGATGGGCCCCTGCCGCCCCCACCTTCCTCCGACACTTCTGTACACGAGGCACCTTCGCCTGGAGGTGCACCAGCACCTCCCCTACAGCACCACTTCGAGCTTTTCGGACAGTTCCGGAAGCTGAAGCCCCCCTCCTTCAAGGGGGATGAGGACCCGACCGAGGCAGAGGACTGGCTTGAGCAGCTGGAGAAGATCTTCGACACCCTTCGCCCCCCAGTGGAGTGCCGCGTGGCCTTTGCCACGTACCAGTTGGAGAGTGCGTGTAACGAGCGCGTGCCCCAGACGTCTTTTAAGACGTCTGGGAGGTGGCCCAGACGTCTGTAAAGACGTCTGGGATCACATCCGGACGTCTGACCAGACGTCCGGGATAGTTTACAGACGTCTGGCGAACAGTTATGCTCGCACGGGATATTCGTCTGCGCGCCTGTGCGCGCAGACCTGCGATCCCGCATCTTCTCTGCGGCTGCAGGCGACTGCGACCGTCTCTCCCTCCTCTCCGCGCGGTGTTAAAAGGGGGAGGGGGCGCGCCTCCCCTCCCGTCTCCACCATCTTCCTCCTTCTCTCCTGCCTGTGCGCGAGAGCGAGCGGACGCGAGGGCGCAGCGGCAGCGGCGGCCGCAGTAGGCGCGGAGGAGCTGCGGCGTGCGAGGGCGGGGCTCTGCCGTGAGGGCGAGCTCGCCGGGAGCGGCTTGGCCGGCCGACGGAGGGCGCAGGGGGCGCAGAGCGTCGCGGAGAGGGACCTGCTGCGGGCGGAGCAGCGGACGCGCGAGGTGCGACACGGGCGGCGTCGCGAGCGGAGGCCGAGCGAGGTTCTGATTCTGGAAAAATCTCCAGAATCAGACGTCTGGGCTGATATCCAGACGACAAGGTCGACGTCTGTGAGATTATACAGACGTCTGAAAGGTGAGTTCCGCTTTCTCCTTCTTTTTGTCGACTGACCGTACTGAGGGAGGAGGGTTGGCTGTGCGCAGGTGCTCGGATTCGTCATCCTTTGCGAATCAGACGTCTGGAAGTTGTACCAGACGGCGGGAGTGACCTCCAGACGTCCGGAGAGACCATCGGACGTCTGGGATCTAGGAGAGACGTCCCCACAGACTTCTGGACGTCCGGGGAACCAAGCCGAACAGGTAATTCTCTGATCCACCGTTTAAGACGTCTGGAAGGAGTTCCAGACATCTGATTTTGCACAGTATTGTCTTTCTCGACCCGTTAGGGCCCGTTTGGGCTCCGTTTTCCGCGATTCGAGTTGCGTTCGTTTCAGAATTTATTCCTCTACCCGCCTACAGTAGCTATACACTGTTTTGAGACACTCCTTGTGTTTGATCCTTGTGATAGGACCTCGTTCGGTTGCCGTCTTGAGAGTCGCGGAGGCGCGCGGGATTCCCGATCCACTCCCCCATTACTCCCGTTGTACCTGGTAGAGTGGCTTTAAGTATTAATAAAATCTGTTAAAGTATGGAACCATAACTAGAACCTAGGGCATTGCATGAATCCTAGGAATGAGAAATATATGGAATGATAGCTCCTAGGTGTTGCATGAATCCTAGGGCCGGAAAACTAGATTGTATGATAGATCCTAGGATATGGCATGAATCCTAGGATGGAAAAACTAGTGGAACGTATATTACTGCAGTCTTGGAAAAATGGAAAGGAATATATATAAAGCTGCCTGTAAATTTAATTAACAGCTACCGGTTATGCATAAAGAATCATGTTTGAGATCATGGAATGTGAGAACGTGAATCTGGAAAGTGAAACATATGATGTTCTGAGATAAAGAGCTGGAACCCTACGGGGAATTAGGAGTGGAACTCCTGGAAAGAAAAGGAATGGAACTGAGATGTAGTTTGTACTGTCTCTTGGGTACGCAGTACCAAGGGAAGTACCTGTACCTGTTTTAGTGCAGAGTGGGGCCAGCCGCCCCAGGGACCCGGGGTTAGGCTTGGCCGCTCTGTACCGACTTGTTGGCCCTCGTGTACGTAGTACCGAGGAGAGCTAGTAGTGTTAGGAGAGTACTAGCTACCCCACGGGCCCCGGGGTTCTGCTAGCCTCCTTCACCGACTTGTTAGGCCCACTAGGGCAAACCAGGGTAGTCAGACGAGGGTGCGCGGACTGTGGAGGGGCAAGGCCCCGGTTTGGTTACTGTGGAGGGGTTGGACCCCTGTTACTGAGAGGGCTCTGCCCTGGTTCCGTGCTGTGCTTTGGGCGCACCCGTTAACGGAAACGACTGACCGCGTGCCAGTACGGGCTAGCTACCTGTGCGTTTATCGCGCGTGCCGTAGTCACCGTTACGTCTGTCAGTGACCTTGGGGTGGTTGACTGAGGGTAGGATCACCACGGGGGACTCTCCCGGCCAGGAGAGCACCACGTGCTACTTCTACTTTTGGAAAAGACTGCAATCAAGATCGTCCCACGAGGACATCCGAGATCAAGTAAAGGATCTGAGAAGTAAATGAAATAGTGAGAAAAATTGAAAGATGTAAATAAAAGAAAGTAATAGAACATAACAGCTACTGTACACTCTACTGTTGCCTTTAGTTAGTTTGCCACTCTACTCAGCGTTTTGCTGACGTGTTACACTCGTTACCTTTTTCAGGACCAGGTGTTGAGCAGCCAGGGTCGGCGGCTGCAGAGGACGCTGGGCCGAGTAGGGTCCAGTAGAGTTGCCACAGCTTCGTACCTTCTTTTGTTTCTGTTCTAGTGAGTAGTTTTGTTTCCGCTGTACCTTCTTTACCTGCAGTTTTGTTGTATGATAAATGTTGTTTTACTGTTGTGGTGGTGCCTACTGTAGTAGTTTCTTTCCTTACTGCTGTACTTTCTTACTGTTAGTTATATTCATGCTGAATGTGGTTTATTTTACTGTCTTTTGGTTACTTCCTCGTTGGACGACTGGGTCTTGGGATTAGTCGAGTCGGTCCGATTCTCGTGTCTCGTAGGGACTCGGGAACCGGGTCGTTACTAGATGGTATCAGAGCAAGGTCGCCCCGAGAAGTGAATCAACTGACTGGAAAATAACCAATTCACATGTTTATAGCTAGAGTAGCCACCACAACATATCTCTTGACTTGAGCTCTTAGAAGTGTTGTTAGGTACCGTCTGTTTTGACGTTTCCGTTTTGTTTCGCGTCTTCTTGCAGGAGATGCCTCGTCGTGGGACTGGCGAGACTGGCCGCGGGCGCGGCCGAGGGCGGGGTCGGCGAGGTGGACGTGCTGTCGTTGATGTCTCGGTGGACCAGCCACCACTCCCTGGCATCCAGGCCCAGGACCTCGCCAGACTGATACGGGATATTGTACGAGAGGAGCTCCACCCACCGCCCCGAGCACCTCCTCCTGGGGTTGCAGAGGTGGAGTCCTCTGTGGGGCCACGCGACGGACGCGGCGCTGGACACGAGGGAGGGGATGGGCCCCTGCCGCCCCCACCTTCCTCCGACACTTCTGTACACGAGGCACCTTCGCCTGGAGGTGCGCCAGCACCTCCCCTACAGCACCACTTCGAGCTTTTCGGACAGTTCCGGAAGCTGAAGCCCCCCTCCTTCAAGGGGGATGAGGACCCGACCGAGGCAGAGGACTGGCTTGAGCAGCTGGAGAAGATCTTCGACACCCTTCGCCCCCCAGTGGAGTGCCGCGTGGCCTTTGCCACGTACCAGTTGGAGAGTGCGTGTAACGAGCGCGTGCCCCAGACGTCTTTTAAGACGTCTGGGAGGTGGCCCAGACGTCTGTAAAGACGTCTGGGATCACATCCGGACGTCTGACCAGACGTCCGGGATAGTTTACAGACGTCTGGCGAACAGTTATGCTCGCACGGGATATTCGTCTGCGCGCCTGTGCGCGCAGACCTGCGATCCCGCATCTTCTCTGCGGCTGCAGGCGACTGCGACCGTCTCTCCCTCCTCTCCGCGCGGTGTTAAAAGGGGGAGGGGGCGCGCCTCCCCTCCCGTCTCCACCATCGTCCTCCTTCTCTCCTGCCTGTGCGCGAGAGCGAGCGGACGCGAGGGCGCAGCGGCAGCGGCGGCCGCAGTAGGCGCGGAGGAGCTGCGGCGTGCGAGGGCGGGGCTCTGCCGTGAGGGCGAGCTCGCCGGGAGCGGCTTGGCCGGCCGACGGAGGGCGCAGGGGGCGCAGAGCGTCGCGGAGAGGGACCTGCTGCGGGCGGAGCAGCGGACGCGCGAGGTGCGACACGGGCGGCGTCGCGAGCGGAGGCCGAGCGAGGTTCTGATTCTGGAAAAATCTCCAGAATCAGACGTCTGGGCTGATATCCAGACGACAAGGTCGACGTCTGTGAGATCATACAGACGTCTGAAAGGTGAGTTCCGCTTTCTCCTTCTTTTTGTCGACTGACCGTACTGAGGGAGGAGGGTTGGCTGTGCGCAGGTGCTCGGATTCGTCATCCTTTGCGAATCAGACGTCTGGAAGTTGTACCAGACGGCGGGAGTGACCTCCAGACGTCCGGAGAGACCATCGGACGTCTGGGATCTAGGAGAGACGTCCCCACAGACTTCTGGACGTCCGGGGAACCAAGCCGAACAGGTAATTCTCTGATCCACCGTTTAAGACGTCTGGAAGGAGTTCCAGACATCTGATTTTGCACAGTATTGTCTTTCTCGACCCGTTAGGGCCCGTTTGGGCTCCGTTTTCCGCGATTCGAGTTGCGTTCGTTTCAGAATTTATTCCTCTACCCGCCTACAGTAGCTATACACTGTTTTGAGACACTCCTTGTGTTTGATCCTTGTGATAGGACCTCGTTCGGTTGCCGTCTTGAGAGTCGCGGAGGCGCGCGGGATTCCCGATCCACTCCCCCATTACTCCC
This sequence comes from Thalassia testudinum, assembly GCA_037157565.1. Lineage (NCBI taxonomy): Eukaryota > Viridiplantae > Streptophyta > Magnoliopsida > Alismatales > Hydrocharitaceae > Thalassia > Thalassia testudinum. The sequence continues at coordinate 53,428,652 of JAZHRO010000063.1, forward strand.
GTTGTACCTGGTAGAGTGGCTTTAAGTATTAATAAAATCTGTTAAAGTATGGAACCATAACTAGAACCTAGGGCATTGCATGAATCCTAGGAATGAGAAATATATGGAATGATAGCTCCTAGGTGTTGCATGAATCCTAGGGCCGGAAAACTAGATTGTATGATAGATCCTAGGATATGGCATGAATCCTAGGATGGAAAAACTAGTGGAACGTATATTACTGCAGTCTTGGAAAAATGGAAAGGAATATATATAAAGCTGCCTGTAAATTTAATTAACAGCTACCGGTTATGCATAAAGAATCATGTTTGAGATCATGGAATGTGAGAACGTGAATCTGGAAAGTGAAACATATGATGTTCTGAGATAAAGAGCTGGAACCCTACGGGGAATTAGGAGTGGAACTCCTGGAAAGAAAAGGAATGGAACTGAGATGTAGTTTGTACTGTCTCTTGGGTACGCAGTACCAAGGGAAGTACCTGTACCTGTTTTAGTGCAGAGTGGGGCCAGCCGCCCCAGGGACCCGGGGTTAGGCTTGGCCGCTCTGTACCGACTTGTTGGCCCTCGTGTACGTAGTACCGAGGAGAGCTAGTAGTGTTAGGAGAGTACTAGCTACCCCACGGGCCCCGGGGTTCTGCTAGCCTCCTTCACCGACTTGTTAGGCCCACTAGGGCAAACCAGGGTAGTCAGACGAGGGTGCGCGGACTGTGGAGGGGCAAGGCCCCGGTTTGGTTACTGTGGAGGGGTTGGACCCCTGTTACTGAGAGGGCTCTGCCCTGGTTCCGTGCTGTGCTTTGGGCGCACCCGTTAACGGAAACGACTGACCGCGTGCCAGTACGGGCTAGCTACCTGTGCGTTTATCGCGCGTGCCGTAGTCACCGTTACGTCTGTCAGTGACCTTGGGGTGGTTGACTGAGGGTAGGATCACCACGGGGGACTCTCCCGGCCAGGAGAGCACCACGTGCTACTTCTACTTTTGGAAAAGACTGCAATCAAGATCGTCCCACGAGGACATCCGAGATCAAGTAAAGGATCTGAGAAGTAAATGAAATAGTGAGAAAAATTGAAAGATGTAAATAAAAGAAAGTAATAGAACATAACAGCTACTGTACACTCTACTGTTGCCTTTAGTTAGTTTGCCACTCTACTCAGCGTTTTGCTGACGTGTTACACTCGTTACCTTTTTCAGGACCAGGTGTTGAGCAGCCAGGGTCGGCGGCTGCAGAGGACGCTGGGCCGAGTAGGGTCCAGTAGAGTTGCCACAGCTTCGTACCTTCTTTTGTTTCTGTTCTAGTGAGTAGTTTTGTTTCCGCTGTACCTTCTTTACCTGCAGTTTTGTTGTATGATAAATGTTGTTTTACTGTTGTGGTGGTGCCTACTGTAGTAGTTTCTTTCCTTACTGCTGTACTTTCTTACTGTTAGTTATATTCATGCTGAATGTGGTTTATTTTACTGTCTTTTGGTTACTTCCTCGTTGGACGACTGGGTCTTGGGATTAGTCGAGTCGGTCCGATTCTCGTGTCTCGTAGGGACTCGGGAACCGGGTCGTTACTAGATGGTATCAGAGCAAGGTCGCCCCGAGAAGTGAATCAACTGACTGGAAAATAACCAATTCACATGTTTATAGCTAGAGTAGCCACCACAACATATCTCTTGACTTGAGCTCTTAGAAGTGTTGTTAGGTACCGTCTGTTTTGACGTTTCCGTTTTGTTTCGCGTCTTCTTGCAGGAGATGCCTCGTCGTGGGACTGGCGAGACTGGCCGCGGGCGCGGCCGAGGGCGGGGTCGGCGAGGTGGACGTGCTGTCGTTGATGTCTCGGTGGACCAGCCACCACTCCCTGGCATCCAGGCCCAGGACCTCGCCAGACTGATACGGGATATTGTACGAGAGGAGCTCCACCCACCGCCCCGAGCACCTCCTCCTGGGGTTGCAGAGGTGGAGTCCTCTGTGGGGCCACGCGACGGACGCGGCGCTGGACACGAGGGAGGGGATGGGCCCCTGCCGCCCCCACCTTCCTCCGACACTTCTGTACACGAGGCACCTTCGCCTGGAGGTGCGCCAGCACCTCCCCTACAGCACCACTTCGAGCTTTTCGGACAGTTCCGGAAGCTGAAGCCCCCCTCCTTCAAGGGGGATGAGGACCCGACCGAGGCAGAGGACTGGCTTGAGCAGCTGGAGAAGATCTTCGACACCCTTCGCCCCCCAGTGGAGTGCCGCGTGGCCTTTGCCACGTACCAGTTGGAGAGTGCGTGTAACGAGCGCGTGCCCCAGACGTCTTTTAAGACGTCTGGGAGGTGGCCCAGACGTCTGTAAAGACGTCTGGGATCACATCCGGACGTCTGACCAGACGTCCGGGATAGTTTACAGACGTCTGGCGAACAGTTATGCTCGCACGGGATATTCGTCTGCGCGCCTGTGCGCGCAGACCTGCGATCCCGCATCTTCTCTGCGGCTGCAGGCGACTGCGACCGTCTCTCCCTCCTCTCCGCGCGGTGTTAAAAGGGGGAGGGGGCGCGCCTCCCCTCCCGTCTCCACCATCTTCCTCCTTCTCTCCTGCCTGTGCGCGAGAGCGAGCGGACGCGAGGGCGCAGCGGCAGCGGCGGCCGCAGTAGGCGCGGAGGAGCTGCGGCGTGCGAGGGCGGGGCTCTGCCGTGAGGGCGAGCTCGCCGGGAGCGGCTTGGCCGGCCGACGGAGGGCGCAGGGGGCGCAGAGCGTCGCGGAGAGGGACCTGCTGCGGGCGGAGCAGCGGACGCGCGAGGTGCGACACGGGCGGCGTCGCGAGCGGAGGCCGAGCGAGGTTCTGATTCTGGAAAAATCTCCAGAATCAGACGTCTGGGCTGATATCCAGACGACAAGGTCGACGTCTGTGAGATCATACAGACGTCTGAAAGGTGAGTTCCGCTTTCTCCTTCTTTTTGTCGACTGACCGTACTGAGGGAGGAGGGTTGGCTGTGCGCAGGTGCTCGGATTCGTCATCCTTTGCGAATCAGACGTCTGGAAGTTGTACCAGACGGCGGGAGTGACCTCCAGACGTCCGGAGAGACCATCGGACGTCTGGGATCTAGGAGAGACGTCCCCACAGACTTCTGGACGTCCGGGGAACCAAGCCGAACAGGTAATTCTCTGATCCACCGTTTAAGACGTCTGGAAGGAGTTCCAGACATCTGATTTTGCACAGTATTGTCTTTCTCGACCCGTTAGGGCCCGTTTGGGCTCCGTTTTCCGCGATTCGAGTTGCGTTCGTTTCAGAATTTATTCCTCTACCCGCCTACAGTAGCTATACACTGTTTTGAGACACTCCTTGTGTTTGATCCTTGTGATAGGACCTCGTTCGGTTGCCGTCTTGAGAGTCGCGGAGGCGCGCGGGATTCCCGATCCACTCCCCCATTACTCCCGTTGTACCTGGTAGAGTGGCTTTAAGTATTAATAAAATCTGTTAAAGTATGGAACCATAACTAGAACCTAGGGCATTGCATGAATCCTAGGAATGAGAAATATATGGAATGATAGCTCCTAGGTGTTGCATGAATCCTAGGGCCGGAAAACTAGATTGTATGATAGATCCTAGGATATGGCATGAATCCTAGGATGGAAAAACTAGTGGAACGTATATTACTGCAGTCTTGGAAAAATGGAAAGGAATATATATAAAGCTGCCTGTAAATTTAATTAACAGCTACCGGTTATGCATAAAGAATCATGTTTGAGATCATGGAATGTGAGAACGTGAATCTGGAAAGTGAAACATATGATGTTCTGAGATAAAGAGCTGGAACCCTACGGGGAATTAGGAGTGGAACTCCTGGAAAGAAAAGGAATGGAACTGAGATGTAGTTTGTACTGTCTCTTGGGTACGCAGTACCAAGGGAAGTACCTGTACCTGTTTTAGTGCAGAGTGGGGCCAGCCGCCCCAGGGACCCGGGGTTAGGCTTGGCCGCTCTGTACCGACTTGTTGGCCCTCGTGTACGTAGTACCGAGGAGAGCTAGTAGTGTTAGGAGAGTACTAGCTACCCCACGGGCCCCGGGGTTCTGCTAGCCTCCTTCACCGACTTGTTAGGCCCACTAGGGCAAACCAGGGTAGTCAGACGAGGGTGCGCGGACTGTGGAGGGGCAAGGCCCCGGTTTGGTTACTGTGGAGGGGTTGGACCCCTGTTACTGAGAGGGCTTTGCCCTGGTTCCGTGCTGTGCTTTGGGCGCACCCGTTAACGGAAACGACTGACCGCGTGCCAGTACGGGCTAGCTACCTGTGCGTTTATCGCGCGTGCCGTAGTCACCGTTACGTCTGTCAGTGACCTTGGGGTGGTTGACTGAGGGTAGGATCACCACGGGGGACTCTCCCGGCCAGGAGAGCACCACGTGCTACTTCTACTTTTGGAAAAGACTGCAATCAAGATCGTCCCACGAGGACATCCGAGATCAAGTAAAGGATCTGAGAAGTAAATGAAATAGTGAGAAAAATTGAAAGATGTAAATAAAAGAAAGTAATAGAACATAACAGCTACTGTACACTCTACTGTTGCCTTTAGTTAGTTTGCCACTCTACTCAGCGTTTTGCTGACGTGTTACACTCGTTACCTTTTTCAGGACCAGGTGTTGAGCAGCCAGGGTCGGCGGCTGCAGAGGACGCTGGGCCGAGTAGGGTCCAGTAGAGTTGCCACAGCTTCGTACCTTCTTTTGTTTCTGTTCTAGTGAGTAGTTTTGTTTCCGCTGTACCTTCTTTACCTGCAGTTTTGTTGTATGATAAATGTTGTTTTACTGTTGTGGTGGTGCCTACTGTAGTAGTTTCTTTCCTTACTGCTGTACTTTCTTACTGTTAGTTATATTCATGCTGAATGTGGTTTATTTTACTGTCTTTTGGTTACTTCCTCGTTGGACGACTGGGTCTTGGGATTAGTCGAGTCGGTCCGATTCTCGTGTCTCGTAGGGACTCGGGAACCGGGTCGTTACTAGATGGTATCAGAGCAAGGTCGCCCCGAGAAGTGAATCAACTGACTGGAAAATAACCAATTCACATGTTTATAGCTAGAGTAGCCACCACAACATATCTCTTGACTTGAGCTCTTAGAAGTGTTGTTAGGTACCGTCTGTTTTGACGTTTCCGTTTTGTTTCGCGTCTTCTTGCAGGAGATGCCTCGTCGTGGGACTGGCGAGACTGGCCGCGGGCGCGGCCGAGGGCGGGGTCGGCGAGGTGGACGTGCTGTCGTTGATGTCTCGGTGGACCAGCCACCACTCCCTGGCATCCAGGCCCAGGACCTCGCCAGACTGATACGGGATATTGTACGAGAGGAGCTCCACCCACCGCCCCGAGCACCTCCTCCTGGGGTTGCAGAGGTGGAGTCCTCTGTGGGGCCACGCGACGGACGCGGCGCTGGACACGAGGGAGGGGATGGGCCCCTGCCGCCCCCACCTTCCTCCGACACTTCTGTACACGAGGCACCTTCGCCTGGAGGTGCGCCAGCACCTCCCCTACAGCACCACTTCGAGCTTTTCGGACAGTTCCGGAAGCTGAAGCCCCCCTCCTTCAAGGGGGATGAGGACCCGACCGAGGCAGAGGACTGGCTTGAGCAGCTGGAGAAGATCTTCGACACCCTTCGCCCCCCGGTGGAGTGCCGCGTGGCCTTTGCCACGTACCAGCTGGAGAGTGCGGCACACCGGTGGTGGAGGGCGGTCCGGGGACAGGAGAGGGACGAGCCGACGTGGGACCAGTTCGTCACCCTCTTCTGCGAGCAGTACTTTCCCCAGACGTGGCAGGACCAGAGGAGGCGGGAGTTCCACACTCTCCGCCAAGGGACGATGACCGTGAGCGTGTACCGCACGTGTTTCTTGGAGCTGTCCCGCTTTGCAGCGACAGCGGTAGCCACTGAGGAGGAGCGCCTTTGGAGGTTCACCGAGGGGCTCCGGCCTGCGATCCGGGGGTATGTCAAACCCCTGAAGCTGCCGACGTTTTCGAGAGTGGTAGAGGCAGCCATGACTTACGAGGAGACCAACCCGTCCGCGCGAGAGACCGACGGCGGGCGGAAGAGGCCCTTTCAGCCAGACTTCTCACAGGGCCGGCGAGAGCGGAGACACGTGGCGTCCGCAGGAGAGCCGTCACGTTGTGCAGGGCCATCAGTGGCCTTTGGGGGCCCTCGACAGGGGCCAGTCGCCAGCACCGGACCCCCGCCTAGCCGACAGCAGGGACTCACTGAGGGCGGGAGTCGGGTTCCCCTCTGCTACCAGTGTGGCCAGCCGGGCCACGTCAGGAGGGACTGCCCATCTAGGGCAGGAGGTCAGCAGATACTTCCCGCGCAGAGCACTGGAGGGCGCGTAGGAGGCCGCGGTTTCCAGGCGCGAGGAGGAGGACCGCAGTCGCGAGGAGGGTACCGGCCAGCACCTACCCGTCCGACGCAGAGTGTGGCTGCTTCGTCCGCACCTAGAGCTGAGGGGCGTATCAACGCCCTAACACACAGGGACGCCAGAGCTTCGGGATCCGTGGTAGCAGGTATGGTTTCAGTTTCTGGCAGACTCGTTTACACGCTTTTCGATTCCGGCGCTACGCACTCGTTTGTCGCAGACAGTTTCGCAGTTAGTTTGGACCAGGATTATACATTGTTAGAGAACCCGTTCGTAATCAGAGGTCCGAGTGGTCAGCTGTTTGTAGCTGAGGAGGTGTACACGGGTTGCGGGGTCAGCATCGGGGGACACAGCCTGCCAGCTGACCTGATTATGTTACAGATGGAGGACTTTGGGGTGATCCTGGGGATGGATTGGCTGTCCGCTTACCACGCATTGGTAGACTGCTTTGAGAGGAAGATTGTCTTCTCCATTCCGGAGTTGCCTTCCTTCGAGTTTCACGGGCAGCCAGTGGACGGAGGTTTCAGGTGCATTTCGGCACTTCGGGCGGCGAGACTTTTGAGCCAGGGGTGTGAGGGCTTCTTAGCTTGTGTGGTGGCAGAGCACAGCCCCGTGGCAGACTTCCAAAGCATCCCGGTGGTCAGAGAGTACCCCAACGTGTTTCCAGACGAGTTACCAGGACTACCGCCCGAGCGTGAGATCGAGTTTGAGATCTCACTAGTACCAGGGACCAGCCCCATCTCCACCGCGCCATACAGGATGGCACCGCTTGAGCTGCGAGAGCTCAAGTCTCAGTTGCAGGACCTTTTGGAGAAGGGTTTCGTGAGGCCCAGTGCGTCTCCCTGGGGAGCCCCGGTACTGTTTGTGAAGAAGAAGGATGGGACCCTACGCCTTTGTGTAGACTACCGACAGCTGAATAGGGTCACCATCAAGAACAGATATCCGCTGCCGAGGATTGATGATTTGTTTGACCAGTTGCGGGGTGCCACGGTGTTTTCCAAGATCGACTTGAGGTCTGGATACCACCAGTTGAGGATCAGGGAGACCGACGTCTCCAAGACAGCTTTCCGCACCCGGTACGGACACTACGAGTTTTTGGTCATGCCGTTTGGGCTGACCAATGCCCCCGCTGCTTTCATGGACCTGATGAACCGGGTGTTCAGACCGTACTTGGACCAGTTTGTGGTGGTTTTCATAGATGATGTACTCATCTATTCTCGAGATCGGACGCAGCACGGACAGCACTTGCGGATGGTTCTGGACACTCTGAGACGACGCAGGCTGTACGCCAAATACAGCAAGTGCGAGTTCTGGTTGAGGGAGGTGACCTTTTTGGGTCATGTGATCTCTGGAGACGGCCTGTCGGTGGATCCCGCCAAGGTCGAGGCAGTGCTCAGGTGGGAGAGACCGCGTTCAGTCACTGAGATTCGCAGTTTCCTGGGACTGGCAGGTTACTACAGACGGTTCATCAGAGGGTTTTCGCAGATTGCACGTCCTATGACACAGTTGACTCGGAAGGATGTGCCTTTCGCTTGGACAGACGCCTGTGAGGCGTGTTTTCTGGAGCTGAAGGAGAGGTTGACCTCAGCTCCCATGCTCACCATCCCTGACAGTAGTGGCGGGTTCGTTGTGTACACGGACGCTTCCTTGCAGGGGTTAGGAGGTGTGCTCATGCAGAGGGGTCACGTGGTCGCTTACGCTTCGCGGCAACTGAATCCCCATGAGCATACCTACCCTACCCACGACCTAGAGTTGGCAGCAGTTGTCTTCGCGCTGAAGACATGGAGGCACTACTTGTACGGTGAGACCTTCGAGATTTTTACAGATCACAAGAGCCTCAGATATCTTTTTGACCAGAAGGAGCTCAACATGAGACAGAGACGTTGGTTGGAGCTCCTGAAGGACTACGACTGCAGCATCTCCTACCACCCGGGAAAGGCCAATGTGGTGGCTGACGCCTTGAGCCGTAAGGCGCCCGCACGCTTGGCCAGTCTACAGTTACAGAGTTGGAGCCTTTTGGAGGAGGTGGGCAGTTGGCGATCTCTAGAGTTACGAGGGTACTGTGGGGCAGTGACGGTGACACGGCAGACCAGACCAGAGTTGATAGACCGCATCATCACGGGACAGATGGCCGATCCGTACTTGCAGTCTTTGCGCGACAGAGTACTGTCAGGGGACCCAGGGGACTTCTCTTTCACAGACCAGGTGTTACGCTTGAGGGGACGGCTGTGCGTCCCCAGAGACGAGGAGCTGTTGAGAGAGCTCCTGACGGAGGCACACGGTTCCAGATTCACCATACATCCCGGAAACACGAAAATGTACCATGACTTGAGACGCGAGTTCTGGTGGAGAGGGATGAAGCGGGATGTGGGTGAGTTCGTGCAGCAGTGCTTAGTGTGCCAGCAGGTGAAAGCCGAGCATCAGAGGCCTGCAGGGCCGCTTCAGCCGCTTCCAGTGCCAGAGTGGAAGTGGGAGAGCATCACCATGGACTTGGTGGTGGGCTTACCTGTTACCCAGCGAGGACACGACGCGGTCTGGGTAATAGTGGATAGGTTGACGAAGACGGCACGATTCTTGCCGATCCGAGTCACTTTGGGACCAGCACAGTTGGCAGAGAGGTATATCCGTGATGTGGTGTGACTACACGGAGTTCCGCGGGAGATCGTATCCGACCGGGATACCCGCCTTACGTCCCAGTTTTGGGTTGAGTTTCAGCAGGCTTTGGGGACGAGATTGAGGTTTAGCACGGCTTACCACCCCCAGACGGACGGACAGTCGGAACGCACGATACAGACACTTGAGGATCTTTTGCGTGCCTGTGTACTAGACTGGAGGGGCTCTTGGGAGGAGCACCTGCCCCTGGCAGAGTTTGCATACAACAACAGTTATCACTCGAGCATCGGCATGGCTCCCTACGAGGCTCTGTACGGACGGAAATGCACGGCACCCTTGAGTTGGGTTGAGGTGGGGACCAAGTGGGAGGTTGGCCCCAGGTTGATCCGGCAGAGTCAGGAGGTAGTTGAACAGATCCACAGACGACTCCGCACTGTCAGGAGCAGACAGAAGAGCTACGCAGATCGCAGACGCAGAGAGGTGCAGTTCGAGGTTGGGGACCACGTCTTTCTTCGTGTTTCGCCCATGAAGGGCTTACAGCGGTTTGGGGTGAGAGGGAAGCTCGCGCCGAGGTTCGTGGGGCCCTTCGAGGTCCTGGAGCGGGTTGGACCCGTTGCTTACAGACTTGCCCTTCCCCCGCAGCTTTCTGGTGTGCACGACGTGTTCCACGTGTCCAACCTCAGGAAGTACGTAGCCGATCCCAGCCACGTACTGAGTCACGAGAGCGTCGAGGTGAGCGACGACCTGACCTGCCCCGAGCGGCCAGTGCAGATCCTAGACCGAGCCGTCCGCAGGTTGAGACGAAAGCAAGTACCCCTGGTAAAGGTTTTGTGGAGGAGCCAGCGGTACGAGGAGGCTACCTGGGAGCCTGAGGCGGCAATGCGGGAGCGGTACCCAGAGCTTTTCGCGGGTACGTCTTTTCGGACCGGCTTCGGTCCTCTTTGAGTTTGTTATGGTTATTTGGACATCCTTTTTCCGCACCCTAGTTGGCGCAAGTTTCGGGGACGAAACTTCCTTTGAGTTTGTTATATTGTAACGAGCGCGTGCCCCAGACGTCTTTTAAGACGTCTGGGAGGTGGCCCAGACGTCTGTAAAGACGTCTGGGATCACATCCGAACGTCTGACCAGACGTCCGGGATAGTTTACAGACGTCTGGCGAACAGTTATGCTCGCACGGGATATTCGTCTGTGCGCCTGTGCGCGCAGACCTGCGATCCCGCATCTTCTCTGCGGCTGCAGGCGACTGCGACCGTCTCTCCCTCCTCTCCGCGCGGCGTTAAAAGGGGGAGGGGGCGCGCCTCCCCTCCCGTCTCCACCATCTTCCTCCTTCTCTCCTGCCTGTGCGCGAGAGCGAGCGGACGCGAGGGCGCAGCGGCAGCGGCGGCCGCAGTAGGCGCGGAGGAGCTGCGGCGTGCGAGGGCGGGGCTCTGCCGTGAGGGCGAGCTCGCCGGGAGCGGCTTGGCCGGCCGGCGAAGGGCGCAGGGGGCGCAGAGCATCGCGGAGAGGGACCTGCTGCGGGCGGAGCAGCGGACGCGCGAGGTGCGACGCGGGCGGCGTCGCGAGCGGAGGCCGAGCGAGGTTCTGATTCTGGAAAAATCTCCAGAATCAGACGTCTGGACTGATATCCAGACGAGAAGGTCGACGTCTGTGAGATCATACAGACGTCTGAAAGGTGAGTTCCGCATCCTCCTTCTTTCTGTCGACTGACCGTACTGAGGGAGGAGGGTTGGCTGTGCGCAGGTGCTCGGATTCGTCATCCTTTGCGAATCAGACGTCTGGAAGTTGTACCAGACGGCGGGAGTGACCTCCAGACGTCCGGAGAGACCATCGGACGTCTGGGATCTAGGAGAGACGTACCCACAGACTTCTGGACGTCCGGGGAACCAAGCCGAACAGGTAATTCTCTGATCCACCATTTAAGACGTCTGGAAGGAGTTCCAGACGTCTGATTTTGCACAGTATTGTCTTTCTCGACCCGTTAGGGCCCGTTTGGGCTCCGTTTTCCGCGATTCGAGTTGCGTTCGTTTCAGAATTTATTCCTCTACCCGCCTACAGTAGTTACACACTGTTTTGAGACACTCCTTGTGTTTGATCCTTGTGATAGGACCTCGTTCGGTTGCCGTCTTGAGAGTCGCGGAGGCGCGCGGGATTCCCGATCCACTCCCCCATTACTCCCGTTGTACCTGGTAGAGTGGCTTTAAGTATTAATAAAATCTGTTAAAGTATGGAACCATAACTAGAACCTAGGGCATTGCATGAATCCTAGGAATGAGAAATATATGGAATGATAGCTCCTAGGTGTTGCATGAATCCTAGGGCCGGAAAACTAGATTGTATGATAGATCCTAGGATATGGCATGAATCCTAGGATGGAAAAACTAGTGGAACGTATATTACTGCAGTCTTGGAAAAATGGAAAGGAATATATATAAAGCTGCCTGTAAATTTAATTAACAGCTGCCGGTTATGCATAAAGAATCATGTTTGAGATCATGGAATGTGAGAACGTGAATCTGGAAAGTGAAACATATGATGTTCTGAGATAAAGAGCTGGAACCCTACGGGGAATTAGGAGTGGAACTCCTGGAAAGAAAAGGAATGGAACTGAGATGTAGTTTGTACTGTCTCTTGGGTACGCAGTACCAAGGGAAGTACCTGTACCTGTTTTAGTGCAGAGTGGGGCCAGCCGCCCCAGGGACCCGGGGTTAGGCTTGGCCGCTCTGTACCGACTTGTTGGCCCTCGTGTACGTAGTACCGAGGAGAGCTAGTAGTGTTAGGAGAGTACTAGCTACCCCACGGGCCCCGGGGTTCTGCTAGCCTCCTTCACCGACTTGTTAGGCCCACTAGGGCAAACCAGGGTAGTCAGACGAGGGTGCGCGGACTGTGGAGGGGCAAGGCCCCGGTTTGGTTACTGTGGAGGGGTTGGACCCCTGTTACTGAGAGGGCTCTGCCCTGGTTCCGTGCTGTGCTTTGGGCGCACCCGTTAACGGAAACGACTGACCGCGTGCCAGTGCGGGCTAGCTACTTGTGCGTTTATCGCGCGTGCCGTAGTCACCGTTACGTCTGTCAGTGACCCTGGGGTGGTTGACTGAGGGTAGGATCACCACGGGGGACTCTCCCGGCCAGGAGAGCACCACGTGCTACTTCTACTTTTGGAAAAGACTGCAATCAAGATCGTCCCACGAGGACATCCGAGATCAAGTAAAGGATCTGAGAAGTAAATGAAATAGTGAGAAAAATTGAAAGATGTAAATAAAAGAAAGTAATAGAACATAACAGCTACTGTACACTCTACTGTTGCCTTTAGTTAGTTTGCCACTCTACTCAGCGTTTTGCTGACGTGTTACACTCGTTACCTTTTTCAGGACCAGGTGTTGAGCAGCCAGGGTCGGCGGCTGCAGAGGACGCTGGGCCGAGTAGGGTCCAGTAGAGTTGCCACAGCTTCGTACCTTCTTTTGTTTCTGTTCTAGTGAGTAGTTTTGTTTCCGCTGTACCTTCTTTACCTGCAGTTTTGTTGTATGATAAATGTTGTTTTACTGTTGTGGTGGTGCCTACTGTAGTAGTTTCTTTCCTTACTGCTGTACTTTCTTACTGTTAGTTATATTCATGCTGAATGTGGTTTATTTTACTGTCTTTTGGTTACTTCCTCGTTGGACGACTGGGTCATGGGATTAGTCGAGTCGGTCCGGTTCTCGTGTCTCGTAGGGACTCGGGAACCGGGTCGTTACAGTGCGGCACACCGGTGGTGGAGGGCGGTCCGGGGACAGGAGAGGGACGAGCCGACGTGGGACCAGTTCGTCACCCTCTTCTGCGAGCAGTACTTTCCCCAGACGTGGCAGGACCAGAGGAGGCGGGAGTTCCACACTCTCCGCCAAGGGACGATGACCGTGAGCGCGTACCGCACGCGTTTCTTGGAGCTGTCCCGCTTTGCAGCGACAGCGGTAGCCACTGAGGAGGAGCGCCTTTGGAGGTTCACCGAGGGGCTCCGGCCTGCGATCCGGGGGTATGTCAAACCCCTGAAGCTGCCGACGTTTTCGAGGGTGGTAGAGGCAGCCATGACTTACGAGGAGACCAACCCGTCCGCGCGAGAGACCGACGGCGGGCGGAAGAGGCCCTTTCAGCCAGACTTCTCACAGGGCCGGCGAGAGCGGAGACACGTGGCGTCCGCAGGAGAGCCGCCACGTTGTGCAGGGCCATCAGTGGCCTTTGGGGGCCCTCGACAGGGGCCAGTCGCCAGCACCGGACCCCCGCCTAGCCGACAGCAGGGACTCACTGAGGGCGGGAGTCGGGTTCCCCTCTGCTACCAGTGTGGCCAGCCGGGCCACGTCAGGAGGGACTGCCCATCTAGGGCAGGAGGTCAGCAGATACTTCCCGCGCAGAGCACTGGAGGGCGCGCAGGAGGCCGCGGTTTCCAGGCGCGAGGAGGAGGACCGCAGTCGCGAGGAGGGTACCGGCCAGCACCTACCCGTCCGACGCAGAGTGTGGCTGCTTCGTCCGCACCTAGAGCTGAGGGGCGTATCAACGCCCTAACACACAGGGACGCCAGAGCTTCGGGATCCGTGGTAGCAGGTATGGTTTCAGTTTCTGGCAGACTCGTTTACACGCTTTTCGATTCCGGCGCTACGCACTCGTTTGTCGCAGACAGTTTCGCAGTTAGTTTGGACCAGGATTATACATTGTTAGAGAACCCGTTCGTAATCAGAGGTCCGAGTGGTCAGCTGTTTGTAGCTGAGGAGGTGTACACGGGTTGCGGGGTCAGCATCGGGGGACACAGCCTGCCAGCTGACCTGATTATGATACAGATGGAGGACTTTGGGGTGATCCTGGGGATGGATTGGCTGTCCGCTTACCACGCCTTGGTAGACTGCTTTGAGAGGAAGATTGTCTTCTCCATTCCGGAGTTGCCTTCCTTCGAGTTTCACGGGCAGCCAGTGGACGGAGGTTTCAGGTGCATTTCGGCACTTCGGGCGGCGAGACTTTTGAGCCAGGGGTGTGAGGGCTTCTTAGCTTGTGTGGTGGCAGAGCACAGCCCCGTGGCAGACTTCCAGAGCATCCCGGTGGTCAGAGAGTACCCCGACATGTTTCCAGACGAGTTACCAGGACTACCGCCCGAGCGTGAGATCGAGTTTGAGATCTCACTAGTACCAGGGACCAGCCCCATCTCCACCGCGCCATACAGGATGGCACCGCTTGAGCTGCGAGAGCTCAAGTCTCAGTTGCAGGACCTTTTGGAGAAGGGTTTTGTGAGGCCCAGTGCGTCTCCCTGGGGAGCCCCGGTACTGTTTGTGAAGAAGAAGGATGGGACCCTACGCCTTTGTGTGGATTACCGACAGCTGAATAGGGTCACCATCAAGAACAGATATCCGCTGCCGAGGATTGACGATTTGTTTGACCAGTTGCGGGGTGCCACGGTGTTTTCCAAGATCGACTTGAGGTCTGGATACCACCAGTTGAGGATCAGGGAGACCGACGTCTCCAAGACAGCTTTCCGCACCCGCTACGGACACTACGAGTTTTTGGTCATGCCGTTTGGGCTGACCAATGCCCCCGCTGCTTTCATGGACCTGATGAACCGGGTGTTCAGACCGTACTTGGACCAGTTTGTGGTGGTTTTCATAGATGATGTACTCATCTATTCTAGAGAGCGGACGCAGCACGGACAGCACTTGCGGATGGTTCCGGACACTCTGAGACGACGCAGGCTGTACGCCAAATACAGCAAGTGCGAGTTCTGGTTGAGGGAGGTGACCTTTTTGGGTCATGTGATCTCTGGAGACGGCCTGGCGGTGGATCCCGCCAAGGTCGAGGCAGTGCTCAGGTGGGAGAGACCGCGTTCAGTCACTGAGATTCGCAGTTTCCTGGGACTGGCAGGTTACTACAGACAGTTCATCAGAGGGTTTTCGCAGATTGCACGTCCTATGACACAGTTGACTCGGAAGGATGTGCCTTTCGCTTGGACAGACGCCTGTGAGGCGTGTTTTCTGGAGCTGAAGGAGAGGTTGACCTCGGCTCCCGTGCTCACCATCCCTGACAGTAGTGGCGGGTTCGTTGTGTACACGGACGCTTCCTTGCAGGGGTTAGGAGGTGTGCTCATGCAGAGGGGTCACGTGGTCGCTTACGCTTCGCGGCAACTGAAGCCCCATGAGCATACCTACCCTACCCACGATCTAGATTTGGCAGCTGTTGTCTTCGCGCTGAAGACATGGAGGCACTACTTGTACGGTGAGACCTTCGAGATTTTTACAGATCACAAGAGCCTCAGATATCTTTTTGACCAGAAGGAGCTCAACATGAGACAGAGACGTTGGTTGGAGCTCCTGAAGGACTACGACTGCAGCATCTCCTACCACCCGGGAAAGGCCAATGTGGTGGCTGACGCCTTGAGCCGTAAGGCGCCCGCACGCTTGGCCAGTCTACAGTTACAGAGTTGGAGCCTTTTGGAGGAGGTGGGCAGTTGGCGACCTCTAGAGTTACGAGGGTACTGTGGGGCAGTGACGGTGACACGGCAGACCAGGCCAGAGTTGATAGGCCGCATCATCACAGGACAGATGGCCGATCCGTACTTGCAGTCTTTGCGCGACAGAGTACTATCAGGGGACCCAGGGGACTTCTCTTTCACAGACCAGGTGTTACGCTTGAGGGGACGGTTGTGCGTCCCCAGAGACGAGGAGCTGTTGAGAGAACTCCTGACTGAGGCACACGGTTCCAGATTCACCATACATCCCGGAAACACGAAAATGTACCATGACTTGAGACGCGAGTTCTGGTGGAGAGGGATGAAGCGGGATGTGGGTGAGTTCGTGCAGCAGTGCTTAGTGTGCCAGCAGGTGAAAGCCGAGCATCAGAGGCCTGCAGGGCCGCTTCAGCCGCTTCCAGTGCCAGAGTGGAAGTGGGAGAGCATCACCATGGACTTGGTGGTGGGCTTACCTGTTACCCAGCGAGGACACGACGCAGTCTGGGTAATAGTGGATAGATTGACGAAGACGGCACGATTCCTGCCGATCCGAGTCACTTTGGGACCAGCACAGTTGGCAGAGAGATATATCCGTGATGTGGTACGACTACACGGAGTTCCGCGGGAGATCGTATCCGACCGGGATACCCGCTTTATGTCCCAGTTTTGGGCTGAGTTTCAGCAGGCTTTGGGGACGAGGTTGAGGTTTAGCACGGCTTACCACCCCCAGACGGACAGACAGTCGAAACGCACGATATAGACACTTGAGGACCTTTTGCGTGCCTGTGTACTAGACTGGAGGGGCTCTTGGGAGGAGCACCTGCCCCTGGCAGAGTTTGCATACAACAACAGTTATCACCCGAGCATCGGCATGGCTCCCTACGAGGCTCTGTACGGACGGAAATGCACGGCACCCTTGAGTTGGGTTGAGGTGGGGACCAAGTGGGAGGTTGGCCCCAGGTTGATCCGGCAGAGTCAGGAGGTAGTTGAGCAGATCCACAGACGACTCCGCACTGTCAGGAGCAGACAGAAGAGCTACGCAGATCGCAGACGCAGAGAGGTGCAGTTCGAGGTCGGGGACAACGTCTTTCTTCGTGTTTCGCCCATGAAGGGCTTACAGCGGTTTGGGGTGAGAGGGAAGCTCGCGCCGAGGTTCGTAGGGCCCTTTGAGGTCCTGGAGCGGGTTGGACTCGTTGCTTACAGACTTGCCCTTCCCCCGCAGCTTTCTGGTGTGCACGACGTGTTCCACGTGTCCAACCTCAGGAAGTACGTAGCCGATCCCAGCCACGTACTGAGTCACGAGAGCGTCGAGGTGAGCGACGACCTGACCTACCCCGAGCGGCCAGTGCAGATCCTAGACCGAGCCGTCCGCAGGTTGAGACGAAAGCAAGTACCCCTAGTAAAGGTTTTGTGGAGGAGCCAGCGGTACGAGGAGGCTACCTGGGAGCCTGAGGCGGCAATGCGGGAGCGGTACCCAAAGCTTTTCGCGGGTACGTCTTTTCGGACCGGCCTCGGTCCTCTTTGAGTTTGTTATGGTTATTTGGACATCCTTTTCCCGCACCCTAGTTGGCGCAAGTTTCGGGGACGAAACTTCCTTTGAGTTTGTTATATTGTAACGAGCGCGTGCCCCGGACGTCTTTTAAGACGTCTGGGAGGTGGCCCAGACGTCTGTAAAGACGTCTGGGATCACATCCAGACGTCTGACCAGACGTCCGGGATAGTTTACAGACGTCTGGCGAACAGTTATGCTCGCACGGGATATTCGTCTGCGCGCCTGTGCGCGCAGACCTGCGATCCTGCCTCTTTCTCTGCGGCGGCAGGCGACTGCGACCGCCTTCTCTCTCCTCTCCGCGCGGCGTAAAAAGGGGGGGGCGCGCCTCCCCTCCCGTCTCCACCATCTTCCTCCTCCTCCTGCCTGTGCGCGAGAGCGAGCGAACGCGAGGGCGCAGCGGCAGCGTGTAACGAGCGCGTGCCCCAGACGTCTTTTAAGACGTCTGGGAGGTGGCCCAGACGTCTGTAAAGACGTCTGGGATCACATCCAGACGTCTGGCCAGACGTCCGGGATAGTTTACAGACGTCTGGCGAACAGTTATGCTCGCACGGCATATTCGTCTGCGCGCCTGTGCGCGCAGACCTGCGATCCTGCATCTTTCTCTGCGGCTGCAGGCGACTGCGACCGCCTCTCTCTCCTCTCCGCGCGGCGTTAAAAGGGGGGGGGGCGCGCCTCCCCTCCCGTCTCCACCATCTTCCTCCATCTCTCCTGCCTGTGCGCGAAAGCGAGCGGACGCGAGGGCGCAGCGGCAGCGGCAGCCGCAGTAGGCGCGGAGGAGCTGCGGCGTGCGAGGGCGGGGCTCTGCCGTGAGGGCGAGCTCGCCGGGAGCGGCTTGGCCGGCCGGCGGAGGGCGCAGGGGGCGCAGAGCGTCGCGGAGAGGGACCTGCTGCGGGCGGAGCAGCGTACGTGCGAGGTGCGACGCGGGCGGCGTCGCGAGCGGAGGCCGAGCAAGGTTCTGATTCTGGAAAAATTTCCAGAATCAGACATCTGGATTGATATCCAGACGGCAAGATCGACGTCTGTGAGATCATACAGACGTCTGAAAGGTGAGTTTCCGCTTTCTCCTTCTTTTGTCGACTGACCGTACTGAGGGAGGGGGGTTGGCTGTGCGCAGGTGTTCTGATTCGTCATCCTTTGCGAATCAGACGTCTGGAAGTTGTACCAGACGGCGGGAGTGACCTCCAGACGTCCGTAGTGACCATCGGACGTCTGGGATCTAGGAGAGACGTCCCCACAGACTTCTGGACGTCCGGGGAACCAAGCCGAACAGGTAATTCTCTGATCCACCGTTTAAGACGTCTGGAAGGAGTTCCAGACGTCTGATTTTGCACTGTATCGTCTTTCTCGACCCGTTTAGGGCCCGTTTGGGCTCCGTTTTCCGTGATTCGAGTTGCGTTCGTTTCAGAATTAATTCCTCTACCCGCCTACAGTAGCTATACACTGTTTTGAGACACTCCTTGTGTTTGATCCTTGTGATAGGACCTCGTTCGGTTGCAGTCTTGAGAGTCGCGGAGGCGCGCGGGATTCCCGATCACGCCCCCATTACTCCTGTTGTACCTGGTAGAGTGGTTTTAAGTATTAATAAAATCTGTTAAAGTATGGAACCATAACTAGAACCTAGGGCTTGCATGAATCCTAGGAATGAGAAATATATGGAATGATAGCTCCTAGGTGTTGCATGAATCCTAGGGCCGGAAACTAGATTGTATGATAGATCCTAGGATATGGCATGAATCCTAGGATGGAAAAACTAGTGGAATGTATATTACTGCAGTCTTGGAAAAATGGAAAGGAATATATAAAGCTGCCTGTGAAATTAATTAACAGCTGCCTGTTATGAACAAAGAAACAAGTTTGAGATCATGGAAATTGAGAACGTGAATCTGGAAAGTGAAACATATGATGTTCTGAAATAAAGAGCTGGAACCCTACGGGGAATTAGGAGTGGAACTCCTGGAAAGAAAAAGGAATGGAACTGAGTTGTAGTTTGTACTGTCTCTTGGGTACGCAGTACCAAGGGAAGTACCTGTACCTGTTTTAGTGTAGAGTGGGGCCAGCCGCCCCAGGGACCCGGGGTTAGGCTTGGCCGCTCTGTACCGACTTGTTGGCCCTCGTGTACGTAGTACCGAGGAGAGCTAGTAGTGTTAGGAGAGTACTAGCTACCCCACGGGCCCCGGGGTTCTGCTAGCCTCCTTCACCGACTTGTTAGGCCCACTAGGGCAAACCAGGGTAGTCAGGCGAGGGTGCGCGGACTGTGGAGGGGCAAGGCCCCGGTTTGGTTACTGTGGAGGGGTTGGACCCCTGTTACTGAGAGGGCTCTGCCCTGGTTCCGTGCTGTGCTTTGGGCGCACCCGTTAACGGAAACGACTGACCGCGTGCCAGTGCGGGCTAGCTACCTGTGCGTTTATCGCGCGTGCCGTAGTCACCGTTACGTCTGTCAGTGACCTTGGGGTGGTTGACTGAGGGTAGGATCACCACGGGGGACTCCCCGGCCAGGGGAGCACCACGTGCTACTTCTACTTTTGGAAAAGACTGCAATCAAGATCGTCCCACGAGGACATCCGAGATCAAGTAAAGGATCTGAGAAGTAAATGAAATAGTGAGAAAAATTGAAAGATGTAAATAAAGGAAGTAATAGAACATAACAGCTACTGTACACTCTACTGTTGCCTTTAGTTAGTTGCCACTCTGCTCAGCGTTTTGCTGACGTGTTACACTCGTTACCTTTTTCAGGACCAGGTGTTGAGCAGCCAGGGTCGGCGGCTGCAGAGGACGCTGGGCCGAGTAGGGTCCAGTAGAGTTACCACAGCTTTGTACCTTCTTTTTGTTTCTGTTCTAGTGAGTAGTGTTGTTTCCGCTGTACCTTCTTTACCTGCAGTTTTTGTTATATGATAAATGTTGCTTTACTGTCATGGTGGTACCTACTGTAGTAGTTTCTTTCCTTACTGCTGTACTTTCTTACTGTTAGTTATATTCATGCTGAATGTGGTTTATTTTACTGTCTTTTGGTTACTTCCTCGTTGGACTACTGGGTCTTGGGATTAGTCGAGTCGGTCCGGTTCTCGTGTCTCGTAGGGACTCGGGAACCGGGTCGTTACACAGCGGCAGCCGCAGTAGGCGCGGAGGAGCTGCGGCGTGCGAGGGCGGGGCTCTGCCGTGAGGGCGAGCTCGCCAGGAGCGGTTTGGCCGGCCGGCGGAGGGCGCAGGGGGGGCGCAGAGCGTCGCGGAGAGGGACCTGCTGTGGGCGGAGCAGCGGACGCGCGAGGTGCGATGCGGGCGGCGTCGCGAGCGGAGGCCGAGCAAGGTTCTGATTCTGGAAAAATTTCCAGAATCAGACGTCTGGATTGATATCCAGACGGCAAGGTCGACATCTGTGAGATCATACAGACGTCTGAAAGGTGAGTTTCCGCTTTCTTCTTTTTGTCGACTGACCGTACTGAGGGAGGAGGGTTGGCTGTGTGCAGGTCCTGTGATTCGTCATCTTTTCGAATCAGACGTCTGGAAGTTGTACCAGACGGCGGGAGTGACCTCCAGACATCCGGAGTGACCATCGGACGTCTAGGATCTAGGAAAGACGTCCCTGCAGACTTCTGGATGTCCGGGGAACCAAGCCGAACAGGTAATTCTCTGATCCACCGTTTAAGAC
Organism: Thalassia testudinum; assembly: GCA_037157565.1. Lineage (NCBI taxonomy): Eukaryota > Viridiplantae > Streptophyta > Magnoliopsida > Alismatales > Hydrocharitaceae > Thalassia > Thalassia testudinum. The sequence continues at coordinate 53,449,251 of JAZHRO010000063.1, forward strand.
GTCTGGAAGGAGTTCCAGACGTCTGATTTTGCACAGTATCGTCTTTCTCGACCCGTTTAGGGCCCGTTTGGGCTCTGTTTTCCGTGATTCGAGTTGCGTTCGTTTCAGAATTAATTCCTCTACCCGCCTACAGTAGCTATACACTATTTTGAGACACTCCTTGTGTTTGATCCTTGTGATAGGACCTCGTTCGGTTGCAGTCTTGAGAGTCGCGGAGGCGCGCGGGATTCCCGATCACGCCCCCATTACTCCCGTTGTACCTGGTAGAGTGGTTTTAAGTATTAATAAAATCTGTTAAAGTATGGAACCATAACTAGAACCTAGGGCTTGCATGAATCCTAGGAATGAGAAATATATGGAATGATAGCTCCTAGGTGTTGCATGAATCCTAGGGCCGGAAACTAGATTGTATGATAGATCCTAGGATATGGCATGAATCCTAGGATGGAAAAACTAGTGGAATGTATATTACTGCAGTCTTGGAAAAATGGAAAGGAATATATAAAGCTGCCTGTGAAATTAATTAACAGCTGCCTGTTATGAACAAAGAAACATGTTTGAGATCATGGAAATTGAGAACGTGAATCTGGAAAGTGAAACATATGATGTTCTGAAATAAAGAGCTGGAACCCTACGGGGAATTAGGAGTGGAACTCCTGGAAAGAAAAAGGAATGGAACTGAGATGTAGTTTGTACTGTCTCTTGGGTACGCAGTACCAAGGGAAGTACCTGTACCTGTTTTAGTGTAGA
>JAZHRO010000063.1:53452500-53455000 GCA_037157565.1 Thalassia testudinum
ATGTACATATATATGTATATGTATATGTACATATATATATATCTATATATGTACATATATATATATATATATATATGTACATATATATCTATATATATATGTACATATATATGTACATATATATATATATATATATATATACATATATATGTACATATATATATAGATATATATGTACATATATATATATATATATATATGTACATATATATGTACATATATATATATATATATGTACATATATATATATATATTGTAACGACCCGGTTCCCGAGTCCCTACGAGACACGAGAACCGGACCGACTCGACTAATCCCAAGACCCAGTCGTCCAACGAGGAAGTAACCAAAAGACAGTAAAATAAACCACGTTCAGCATGAATATAACTAACAGTAAGAAAGTACAGCAGTAAGGAAAGAAACTACTACAGTAGGCACCACCACAACAGTAAAACAACATTTATCATATAACAAAAACTGCAGGTAAAAAAAGGTACAGCGGAAAGAAACTACTCACTAGAACAGAAACAAAAGAAGGTACAAAACTGTGGCAACTCTACTGGACCCTACTCGGCCCAGCGTCCTCTGCAGCCGCCGACCCTGGCTGCTCAACACCTGGTCCTGAAAAAGGTAACGAGTGTAACACGTCAGCAAAACGCTGAGTAGAGTGGCAAACTAACTAAAGGCAACAGTAGAGTGTACAGTAGCTGTTATATTCTATTACTTTCTTTTATTTACATCTTTCAATTTTTCTCACTATTTCATTTACTTCTCAGATCCTTTACTTGATCTCGGATGTCCTCGTGGGACGATCTTGATTGCAGTCTTTTCCAAAAGTAGAAGTAGCACGTGGTGCTCTCCTGGCCGGGAGAGTCCCCCGTGGTGATCCTACCCTCAGTCAACCACCCCAAGGTCACTGACAGACGTAACGGTGACTACGGCACGTGCGATAAACGCACAGGTAGCTAGCCCGTACTGGCACGCGGTCAGTCGTTTCTGTTAACGGGTGCGCCCAAAGCACAGCACGGAACCAGGGCAGAGCCCTCTCAGTAACAGGGGTCCAACCCCTCCACAGTAACCAAACCGGGGCCTTGCCCCTCCACAGTCCGCGCACCCTCGCCTGACTACCCTGGTTTGCCCTAGTGGGCCTAACAAGTCGGTGAAGGAGGCTAGCAGAACCCCGGGGCCCGTGGGGTAGCTAGTACTCTCCTAACACTACTAGCTCTCCTCGGTACTACGTACACGAGGGCCAACAAGTCGGTACAGAGCGGCCAAGCCTAACCCCGGGTCCCTGGGGCGGCTGGCCCCACTCTGCACTAAAACAGGTACAGGTACTTCCCTCGGTACTGCATACCCAAGAGACAGTACAAACTACATCTCAGTTCCATTCCTTTTCTTTCCAGGAGCTCCACTCCTAATTCCCCGTAGGGTTCCAGCTCTTTATCTCAGAACATCATATGTTTCACTTTCCAGATTCTCGTTCTCACATTCCATGATCTCAACATGATTCTTTATGCATAACAGGCAGCTGTTAATTAAATTTACAGGCAGCTTTATATATTCCTTTCCATTTTTCCAAGACTGCAGTAAGGTACATACCACTAGTTTTTCCATCCTAGGATTCATGCCATATCCTAGGATCTATCATACAATCTAGTTTTCCGGCCCTAGGATTCATGCAATGCCCTAGGTTCTAGTTATGATTCCATACTTTAACAGATTTTTAATACTTAAAACCACTCTACCAGGTACAACGGGAGTAATGGGGGCGTGGTCGGGAATCCCGCGCGCCTCCGCGACTCTCAAGACGGCAATCGAACGAGGTCCTATCACAAGGATCAAACACAAGGAGTGTCTCAAAACAGTGTATAGCTACTGTAGGCGGGTAGAGGAATAAATTCTGAAACGAACGCAACTCGAATCGCGGAAAACGGAGCCCAAACGGGCCCTAACGGGTCGAGAAAGACAATACTGTGCAAAATCAGACGTCTGGAACTCCTTCCAGACGTCTTAAACGGTGGATCAGAGAATTACCTGTTCGGCTTGGTTCCCCGGACGTCCAGAAGTCTGTGGGGACGTCTCTCCTAGATCCCAGACGTCCGATGGTCTCTCCGGACGTCTGGAGGTCACTCCCGCCGTCTGGTACAACTTCCAGACGTCTGATTCGCAAAGGATGACGAATCCGAGCACCTGCGCACAGCCAACCCTCCTCCCTCAGTACGGTCAGTCGACAGAAAGAAGGAGAAAGCGGAACTCACCTTTCAGACGTCTGTATGATCTCACAGACGTCGACCTTGTCGTCTGGATATCAGTCCAGACGTCTGATTCTGGAGATTTTTCCAGAATCAGAACCTCGCTCGGCCTCCGCTCGCGACGCCGCCCGCGTCGCACCTCGCGCGTCCGCTGCTCCACCCGCAGCAGGTCCCTCTCCGCGACGCTCTGCGCCCCCCTGCGCCCTCCGCCGGCCGGCCAAGCCGCTCCCGGCGAGCTCGCCCTCACGGC